>JAUMHE010000061.1:11278235-11313411 GCA_032359235.1 Enteromius mattozi
AAAGTTTTAATAATTTTTGTAGTAGCCTATTATGTAAATACTACTGAACAATAGTAATATATTTCTGCCGCAATGTCGAGTTAAACCGAACTTTTATTTTGACGGGTTGCCGTGAATACCTTTACAGTTCTGTGTGTATATGATATGAGGGTAGATTTACTTAAATGAAACGGTCAAATGCTCATGAAGTAAATCTCGGAGCAGTTCTGGAGATGTTTTCCGTTACTGTATTTATGTCCATATTTAACAGATGGCAGACATTAATATCACCGGAAGCGTCAAGCGCACTTCAGTATGAGTAGTAAACAAAACCACGCGCCTGCACCATTCATTAACACAAAGACACGCAGAATTAATATTTTTGCGGTTTAATATTGACAAATACTAGTGGGAGCGGGAGTGTTCTCACTTGTGTGCCCACACGTTTGTGTGTAAGCACGCATCGGGACGGAAGTTGGAACTGCGCTGTGCACGATACAGAGAGCCACCTAAAGTAGAGACAGAAGTGACATGCAGTCGTGTAAATGATAATTAACATAAGGCTACTTAGTTTGTTTAATAAAACAACAAGGTATAGGTCTGTTCTATAAGAAGGGTAACATTAAATGTACTTGACCTTCAAGAGAGGTGCCGTTAATAATATAATGGCAGGGGAAACAGTTTATATGCTGCATATATTTGACATTGACAAATGGTATAGTTATTTAAATTTAATGTACTTATGTTTAATCTATATTTGTGTTAATATTTTTTATTGTTTTAAACAAATTAAAAAAAAAAAAAGTATATTTATAACAAAAAAATATTTGTTGGTCAGCTTATCGCTTGACAAAAATGTTACTATCATTGCAACCCTATAGTAATGTGATCTTATCTTGTGTTTTCCGATCTGTCTGTCAACAGGAGGATGTTCCCTTTTCTCAGCTTTAACATCAGCTCACTGGACCCCTCGGCTCATTATAATATATACGTGGACGTGGTTCTTGCAGACCAGCATCACTGGAGGTACCAAGGAGGCAAATGGGTCCAGTGCGGCAAGGCAGAAGGCAACATGCCAGGTACTCAACAGTCACACGGTGCTTTTTTCTGCCCACTATCTACTTTTAAACTCTACAAACAAGATAAATGTCTTTATCTGCATTGTGGTTTTCACAGTGTGAGTCTTTTCTGAGCAGTTCAGAAAACATCACATACCAATAGCTCTGTCTTTTTGTGGCTAGAAGTGCATGAGTGTTTCTGATACCACTGTATGCCACAATCAGAGGAACTTAAGCATGTGGCCCACCACAACAGCTCTGCACTGCAACTGCTCTTCAAGGTTGACTGCATGGTAGTGCAAGTGTGAAGCATTTGACATTGCACTCTTAATTGGCATATATCAATCAATGTACAAAGTGCAAACATTTGAATCCTAATACTTCTGCCTGCTTCAAACTAGTTTTTCTCTACTTAAACCCCTGACATTTTCTTACCTAAATTAGGCACTTTATATTTATGATAATTTGGTAATATAGTAAAATTGTATAAAATATACAAATAATGTGTGAAAAATAAGCACATATTACAAATACTTTAATAATAAACAAAAATACACTACCCTTAAAAATTTGGGGTTAAATATACAAATATATACTTATATAAATATATTTAATATATCTAAAAATTACAACTTTGAATAATAAGTTTGGAATAAATTATGTCAGGAATAAATTACATTTCAAAATATATTAGGATAGAAAATAACAAAAAATAAACAATAACAATGTTATCATTTTAAAGAGTAATGGTATTTCACAAACATACTTACTAATACTGTCATTGACAATAAAATATGGTTTAAAGAAACAAATATTCAAATTGCATTTAATTTACCTAGATATTTATGCTTAACTTTTCTTCTTTTTTTTTTTACAGGAAACAGAATGTATATGCACCCAGACTCTCCCAACACTGGGAATCATTGGATGAGACAGGAAGTTTCCTTTGGCAAACTGAAACTTACCAATAACAAAGGCAGCTCTAACAATGTAGGACAGGTAATTTAATTTAATAAACTCCTACACTTAAGCCGACTTACTGCAACATACCCAAACCTGAGTCATCTCTGTCAACACTGGTTGTAGTCAAACAGAGATTATGGTTATCATTTAAGTAGAATATATAGCATACCTGCACTATTTCTCTAACAATTGCATTGCTTTGAATACAGATGATAGTGCTGCAGTCCCTCCATAAATACCAACCACGTCTTCACATTGTGGAGGTAAAAGAGGATGGAACGGAGGATCCCTTTCTGACCTCAAAAGCTCAGACATTTGTCTTCCCTGAGACTCAGTTCATTGCCGTCACTGCCTACCAGAATGCAGATGTAAGTCACGTCATCTGGTTGCATTATGCTGGGGGTTATTTTCTTATTAATCAGATTGCAACTGCCACATAACCACTGCTTACAGCAAACAAAGATGCATGTCATCAGTGTGGGATGAACCAGACGAGAGAGTTATGTCTGCACTTTGATTCTGTGATGTTTGTATGTGTTAGGTCTAACTGTAGGAAAGAGTGTGAGTGCAAATCATGAATTATTTTGTAATGGTGATCTGGCTCCCTGACTATGCTTCCTATACCCATGTGACTTTACTCTTATCCTCTCTCTCTTTCTCTCTGCCCTTCCTCCAACCTCTTCCCCTGCCATTTCTTTTACAGATCACTCAGCTGAAAATAGATCATAACCCTTTTGCTAAAGGTTTCCGGGACAATTACGACACGTAAGTAAGCCTGAAGTAAATTAAATACAGAAAACTGGTCTCTATGGAGCACTACTATCTATCCGTCTGTCTGTCTATCTATCTATCCTATACACCTTTAAACCTTCATAGTATTCATTAAAATTCATTTGGATTTTGTTTAGATATACACAGTATATATATATATATATATGAACAAAACTCCCTGTTGAAAAATTGCAATAAACATATTTATTGCAAATGTAAATTGCACTGCTTCATTGAGTAGTAAACTGTTTGCTTAAGATAAGTTTGTGTTTAGATGTGTTTAGTTTAGCTGTGTTATTTGTGTTGATATTGCTTAAAAAAAACTGTAATTTTTGTCAGTTGAAGTTGACCTTTGACCCCCTTTATTTCCTTCATGTAGGCTGTATGCACCTCCTGACTCAGACCGCCTTACGCCTTCCCCAACCGAGAGCCAGCAGCTCCTCCCAGGCAGTTGTTACCCTCACCAGCCATACCTGTCTGATCAGTACATGAGCCCCCTGCCCCAGAGTCGTTTCTATAGCCGCGAGCCGGTCAGCATGAGTCAGCAGTGCCCCAAAGACCCTACCGCCAGCCCTCACAGCCGCTTCTACCTGCCCAGCCAGCAGGGGGTCCCGCCGAACCGCCTCGACTTCAACTCGTACGAGAGCGAATACACTCCCAACAACCTCTACAAGCCGTTTCCGATACAAACATCCCCACACCACCCTCTGGGCTACTACTCTGAAAGCCCCTTCGCTTCCGGCCCAGTCTCTGGCCCCAACGCAGGAACGTGGAGCTCGGGACGGCCCTCACCGCAGTACCTTAATCACCCGCACCACAGTAAACCCGGGTCTAGTCTCGGCTGGTTCCGAACCATCTCATCCCCAGCCGCGTCTTCGTCTCCCGCAGCTGTGAACTCACGCTTCCTTTCCTCCCCGTCCCTCCTGGATCCCCAGCGTCAGCCGCTGCTCCAAGACAAGTCAAAAGAATCCGGGGAGGATGCCTGGATGGAAGCCCCCTCGGTTAAATCGGTGGACTCAGCTGACTCAGGTTTGTTCGAGGGAGGAGAGAGCAAGAAGAGGCGCGTGTCGCCTTACACGTCCAGCACGGAAAATTCCCCTCCCAACCGCAGCACAGAGGCTTGTGAAAAGGACAATTGCAGTGACGCGGGCTACTACGGCTTCTACGCCCACTGAAGACCAGCACTCAGAGACTGTGCTCCTGCTGTCTTCCACCCACCGAGACGCAGGGATCGGGCTCTCTGTGATAGTAGCTACAGTGCCAGGTGTTAGGTGGCCCCTCTGTGCTTTGTGTTCCCTGTGTTAGATGTTTGGGGGTCATGTGGAGGTGTTCTGAAGGTCACTGTCACACAAAAGACGAAGACGATGTGACTGTGCTCAGACACTGGCCTGGAGACATGCAGACAGACAGACCTGTGTGACTTTAGCAGCTGAAGATTTCACAGCACACCTGCTGACACTCCCCCAAAGGAACTGTCTCTGTCCCCCTCGTCAGCCACAGACATGAAAACACCTCACAACCCACGCACCACACGAACACTCAAACAAACAAATCGTTTTCATCACGTTCACATCTTGAAAAACGTGGACTTAGAGGAATAGTTCAACCAGAAATGAAAAGTCTGTTATTTACTCTCCCTCATGACATTGCTTGTTCTCTCATGAACACAGCAAAAGAAAAGTCTGTTTCTTATGCTATTATACATTTCAGTTTTCACTCAGAAATTGGTAATAAATCTCACAATTAATTATAATGAAGCGATAAGTAATGGATTGAACTAATCACAGAAAGACTGAAACTAAGTGTTGCACATAAGTACTTTAATTGGACTCTAAATGACATGACTTGCTCAAGATGTGATGCTGTGAACCTGTAAGCATGTGCTGGTATTACATCATCTTCAGATCGGTTGCTCTAGTTGTTATTTGATGGATGATCTCATTGGAAGTAACATCGTAAATCTACATATTAAGCATAAGATTTATATTTAAACAGAGTAATGTTGCACGCACTTGAGTGCTGCTTAACAATTCAGCACAATACAGATTTAATACATCATGCATTTGAATGTAAGCCAACATTTCGGTGTCCAGTCAATCCTAAAATGCACCCCTACAGGGAACACAATCAATAAGCACATTAAAGCTCAGGCCACTCAGACGACAAATGCTGGAAATAAAATAGCCATGATGTCTAACAGACCATGGCTTGCATGCACCAGCTGGAATTCCATCCTTTAATAGACAGACAGATATAAAGCTTGATAGAATGCATGAGGTATAGTAATTATTAATTTAAAATTTTGGGCACTGGACATTTTTTTTTGTACTTTTGCATCAAATTTACATAACAATGTTACACAAAAATATGGAAATGTAATTTGCAAAAATTCTAAATTCTATTGTGGTTTCCACAAAAATGTTAAGTTTTCAACATGGTAAGAAATGTTTCTCAAGCACCAAATCATATTTACTGTTTCTGATTAAATCAATGCAGCCTTCATAATAAGAGATTTATTTTTAAAATACTACAAAAATCTTTAAACAAAAATGTAAACTTGAAATACAAATCTGAACCCTGAGACCTGTAGTAATTATTTCTTGATCCCTCTAAAATTTTATTGTTAAAATAAATAAATGAATAATACATTTTACTTTTCATACTGTATACTAGCAACCTATTGTATGGTGATTGTTTGAGACCGGGGCCTTGCAATTCTCAGGTTTCCTTTAGCTGAAGTCCACGAGTAAGGATAAACACACTAGTGTCAATCTGATGACCTGTAACAGGACATACTTAAACCAACAGCATCATGTCTTGAGGCATCGCACATGACGGTATACAGATAGGCAGGGTGGAAAAATGGACACCTGGCAGGGGCTTCAGACTGACTGTACATCATCTTTATTCAAACAACAGAGTAACATGCAGACAGCCCACACAAAGACGTCAGTGACACAGAGGAAGAATGAGCCTTCAGTCTAAGCCTATCAGGCACCGCTGGCATTCAAAGGTGAGAATGACCTCAGACAGATAAGTGGGTGACAAGATGCCACTGCAGAAGACCGTACATAAACTTCTGGGACGCCCCGGAAGCCTATGAACTCAGAACTGTCCATTTATAGAAGCTTTCTGCATCTTCCTGATCACGAATATGCACACAGACACTCGCATATGGTCTGTGTCCTAATATGAAACCATTGTAAAATAGCACAATTCAATTGACGATCCTTTGTTAAAAAGCATTGCCATCCGTGTTCATAGAGGTTTCCGAGAAATTGTAAAGTGCTGCAAAAACAATATTCTGTGGCCACTCTGTGATCACAGTTTTTTTTCTTTTCTTTTAAAGTCAGCAAACTGACTTGAACTTCCTCTGTTTATTTTTCAAACATGTTTGTTTTGATGCAAACAAAACAAGAGTGATATGGTTAAGACTACATTGCAATGACATTACTGGATTAGAAAGCCATTGCCAGATATCATGCCTAGTTATTTAGCATATACCATGCAATTTAAGATGCTGGGAAATTTGTAATATATGTAATTCATTAATTTGCTAATGGGTTTATTAAGGTTAGTTAGTAAGAATTTGACAATGATAAACAAAAAGCAAATGGCTGCAAGACATAGCAGCAATATTATTTAAATGACAATCAACGTTGAAGAACACATTTGTATTTTAAAGTGCAATTAAAGTGTTTCTATGTTAATTTAAAAGATGCATAATGTTCATGTTTGGTTTCTTTTTATACACTGAAATGCACCGAAACGTTTGTTACTGTTGATGTGCACTGAAAATAATGAACAAATTGTCTGTTGTTGTCATATTAGCTGTCAATCCATGTTTTGGCTGACCCCTGGTGGACATTATGCTCCTAATATCATTGAGGGTCAATAGCAGGAACCTATTAAGGTTATTTCCTCTGACACAATCCTTGTCTATCCGTTGAGTTAAGCAACAATTTAAGTAATGTTACTAATAATAAAAGAGGTGCTTCCTCAGACAAGCAAACTGAGCCTCAGATACAGCTGTCAAAATACTGTATATAATATTAAACAATGTTTTTGATTCTAAATGTAATAAAGACTGAATTATACAAATTCATTTTTTTCTATTCTTTAATATTGTACATTTTACTGCCGTTTTACATAACTATACAAGTGATGACTTAAAAGTTGTACATTTGTACACTATGATTTTATTTCCGTCCAGGCCTACAAATGGTCGTTTGGATTGAAACTGCGAGCTTAATTCAGAAGTACATCCCAATAAATACAATATCATTGTCTAAAATCAAAATATGACATTTAGTTCATTAGAAAAATAAGACGTGCATTATAAGAGTGCTGTGGACACATTTCAGAAACCACCTTCAGCAAAAAGTCAATAAGGGCCCAAATTAGAGTTAATCCATTTACTGTTCAATCCAGATCAGGTTGAGACTTAGCTTAGAAATAACGCTCCTTTAATAAACTGGTGAGTTAACAGAAGAAAACATTAGTTAATGTGAATATTACATAAGATTGAATAATCAATTTTCTTCATCCAGACTCCTGTTGTTTCCACTGGCACATAAGTACTTATATAAAGTGAAAAGTAATTTAACATTGTTCATAGAAATGTGTGTGTGTGTAATTGTTAAAACTAACCACCTCCAGAACTCGCATAAATTCTTGTTTACCTCTTGGCTTACATTTTATCCAAAGTGGTGGTGTCCTCAACCAAAAATTAAATAGAAATCGTCAAAATATATCCCTCCTCTTGCTGTTTGGTAAAAGCATCATCCTTGCTCAGTGGATTCGGTTTAGTACAAAAACCCTTGGCAATTCATCGTTGCTCCCAAAAGCTCCAATGTATAGTCTTTCAAAAACTGAGTGCAAACTGAATTTATCACAGGCATCAAGTGTCCACAGTGTTGCAGCAATCTGCCTTCTTCACCATAATTCCAGGTTTTTAACATTAGCAAAACCAGGATTCTCCCTGATCTTCCAATACGTTCCATTGCAAAGCCAAACTTCCCTTCCAGCAGCATCCAAAGTTTTCCTGTAGGATGGGAACATTTTAACATTCCAACTCTAAATCATGTGAATAAGTTTTAGGTTTGATGTCAGCTCACCTGAAGAAGCGAGGGATATGCTCCTCTCCTCTCTTGCTCAGAATTTTCCTCCTTTCTCTTTGCTTCTCCTCCACTTCATCTTTCTTTTTATCAGTATCCTCTATTTTCCCCTCCTCAAGAAGCCTAACAAGACCAAAACAGAGTGAACTTAAAACAGAAAGCATTTCATGAACTTGCTATCTTTTGAACATAATCGAAAGAGAGAATGCATTCAAATTTATATTTATCTATAATTGTCTATTAGGAAGGTCTCACCTTTGATCAGGGCGCAAACGTGTATCTGTAGGTGGCAGCAGGGGCTTAAGGTCAGGGGTCAGCTCATTCATCTCCATTGCAAAGCTAGAGAAGCCGTAGTAAATCATGTAGTTCTTGGGCTGTGGATCTGTAAGGAAGGACATTCTGACATATCTGACAATACAAATGTACCTCTTTCACTTGATTTGTTATGTCAGACAAACCAGCCAGAAATGATCTCATTCAGAACTGAATACATCTGGTGTTCTCGTGACCAATAAACCTATTTCACAGTGATGACATTTTTCCAAATATAAACATTGTAAATCTAGTTTTTTATATTATCAGTTTTAAAAATACAATTTATAACACTATACGTTGCGCTTTAGAAAATTTGCCATTAATTTACAGAAAACTGGTATATGCTACTATATGACTGTTTCTATGAAAAGGCTGAGCGAGTTCAATAAATGGCTTTGATTAAAGTAATCTCTTTTTTTATTTCCTAACTTGGAAAGTAATAGAAATTATGTTTTGCTTTCTTTTGTTGGTCACACTATATTTTAGATCCAATTCTGGCTATTAGCAAACCATTAACTATGACTTTTGCCTCAATCAACTCCTAATTTGCTGCTTATTAGTAGTTCGTAAGGTAGTTGTTTAGGTATTGGGTAGAATTATGGATGTAGAATATGTGTAAGTACTAATAAACTGCCGTTGTGTTAATAATAAGCATGCTAATAAGCTACTGGTTAATAGTGAGAATTGGTCCCTGTACTGAAGTGTTATATTTTGTTAAGGGTTAATGGGGAAAATGGGAATGCAAAAAGTATGCAACTTTTGTTGTGGTTCCTGTTCACCACTATTAAAGTTTATCAACTATGAAAACTTCTGCTGTTAAGAAACCTCAAAATGTAAAGAGAGTCTTTAAGTTATTACATAATGCTAACCAATATTCAAGCAAATGCATTCATTCTGTAGAGTTCCCAATTGATCAAATAAACTGAATTAAATGGTACAATAATAAATAAAATAGCATTCAATAAAAGGAAGGAAAGATGACTACTCACTTGGCTTCCAGATACATTGTGGATTGGGAAGGGTGTCACAGAAGATGCCTTCATGCCAAAATCCACCAAAACGATGGACGACGTTACCACTCTCGTCAAGAACTTGACCCTGCACTTCGTTTTTGGAACCATCTGAACCCCAGTAACGTGCCTAAGAGGGGGAAAATACATTTTCTGGATTTGTACAAAGACTTCAACTATATGTACCCAAATGAATCAAACGAAAACAAAATTAACAATCAAAATCGAACACACCTTGACAAATGTGATCTTACAGGAGCAGACCGAACTTTTCAGATTGCGAATAATGACTTCGCCGTAGTGCTCGAGGTATCGCTGCTGACTGAGGACATTGTGGATGCATGTCACCACTTTGTTCCATTCATAGTGCTCCCCGTATCTACAAATACAGCATATCAAAGATCAGAATTCTTCTTTAACACTTCAGGATTAAATTCCACTGACACCAAAGCAGATACTTGCTTTTTTAGAGTCACATTCACCATCCCTGTTGGCATGATCTCCAAAGATTTGCCCCAAAACTTGTTCTTCCATCTCTGGTCTGCTCTCAGCATGTAGAGTTAAAAAAAAAAAAAAAAAATTGGATTCAAATTCAAACATAAACCGTACATTAAGACATCATCACACAGGCCTTAAAACCTACCCTGCCAGAAATTGAAACTGTCAGATTCTGCATGACACGCAGATACTGGTGGATGATGGGAAACCTGAGGGCATAATAAAGAGGGCAGAATGAACAACTGCTTGATAGCAACTTATCTGATGTTTGATTAGATGCCATTATTAATCACCTGTTCGCTAATGTAGCGGAAGCCTCTGTCCTCTCTGATACACTCAAATGTTTCTCCCAGAACTGGATTAAAAGGTTTGTAACGGTTGCGAAACTGAGCCGTGGCATAACCAGATATGGCAAAAGCAGCAACATAAACCTTTACAAAGACACAACAGAACTTTCTAAATATAAAGTAGTACACTACTGTTTAAGCATTTGGGGTCAGGATGAACATTTTCTAAGAAATTAACACTTTTATTGAAAACAGATGCATTACATTGATAATAGTTTGTATCAGTTATACTGTAATGAAACACTTAATATTACCATCCTCTGGTAGGGGTCATCGGTATGATTGGCGGTGTCCAGTAGGTCAGAGTATTCCAGTTCCTCACAGAGTCTCTGCAGCAGGCACACTGGCTCATTCAGAGCTGCTGGCATGGAGACACGGGACAGATCCTTCCCTATGTTGTTGTAGAGGATCGTCATCAATCCGACGTGGCTGTTGTCAGGGCAGTTTGCAGGCAGAGTAGTACGACGTCCGGTGTTCTTTATGCTGTTCAGTTTCGGTGGTGCCTTCGAAAGGCTGGCACGGTACTTGCGTGAAGCCATTGCTGTTGAGTTCATAAGAAAAAGATAATGTTGTAACACAGTGTAATAGACAACATGAACAAAAGTACACTAAATGTTTTGACCCCAATTTTTTGTAGTGTAATGTTTTTTAAGCTGCATAATTTGATCAAGAATACAGCACAGACAAATACTGTGAAATATTATTACAATCTAAAATTTATATATATATTTTTTCAAATGCAATTTATTCCTGTGATGACGAAACTGAATTTTCAGCAGTCATTACTCCAGTATTCAGTGTCACATGATCCATTAGAAATTATTTTAACATGCTTATTTGGTGTTCAGGAAACACTATTAATGTTGAAAATACGTGTGCTGCTTAATACTGTTGTGGAAATGTGATACATTTTTTAGCAAGTTCAATAGAAATGTTTTGTAACATTACAAATGCCTGACATTGTTGTCACACTTTTGATCAATTTATTGCATCTTTACTGAATAAAAAGTATGAATTTCTCCAAATGAACCCAAACTTTTGAATGGTAATAGATATGGACACCTAAATACCACATACATATGTGGCTACAGAGAATTTTAATTTTACTAACCATGAGCCTCATCAGGCTCTGAACTACTGGATCCGTCACTCAGACCGGACTCATCGGACATCTCAGAAGAGCTCGCACACATAAGCTCATCACATGCGTCAAAATACTCTGCCGCTGAGTCAGCCACCGATGGTGCACGGAAAGACAAACTACGGCCTGATCCAGACTGAGTGAAACAGAGACAGACAGTAGTAAGAAACTGTACACTTGATTGCATCATACTGCTGTGACAATAAAACTATGAGGGGACAAAAGAGCCTGTCAGCATATAAAGTAGGTGAAACCCATCAACCTGTAAACAGAATAAAAAAAAGCAGAGGGTGGAGGAGAGAAAGAAAGAGACGAAAATGGGAACAGGGTGAGTAGGTTCTGGGTAGAAAGAGACACACCTTCCTTTGTAGCACAGTACGGAAGGACTCTTCTGAGGAGTTGGAGGACACTGAGAGTTTGTGGATTTTGGTGTGACGGGACTTAACATCTAACTGAAGATACACACACACACACATCTATGCAGTAAAACACATCATGTAATGCACTGAAGATAAACTATTAAACCAGTGGTTCTCAACATTTTTGGCTCCAAGGGCCCTCATTGTCCACAACAATATTCAAAGACCCCAGGACTTCACTGGTGGTTGATAAATCATCCTCAAAATGTTCCAACTCTGTAAAAGTTTTTTTCTGATGAACAAAAAAAATATATATATATATTTTAAAGAATGTGAGTAACCAAACAGTTGTTGGTCTCCATTCATTTCCATGGTATGGAAAAAAGTACTGTCAGTGATTGTCAATGATTACCAACATTCTTCAGAATCTACCTTCTTCTACCTTCTATTCCTTAATAATTATGACAATCAGAAATGTTACGTTATTTGTTTAGCTTGTTTTGTCTTGTTTTTGAGAATCACTGTATTAAAGCTTTTACTAGCAGGCGGGTTTGCGTTGTGGTGTAGAGCCAACAGCATCTTTAATAACAAGATAAGCTATATTAAATCTATTCTTTGCATGCATACAGAAAATTTCAAACCAAATAGTGCAGCACTTTAAGCTTTTCGATACGTAATATAAGTCCTTGTCACCTCAGCCAGGCTGCAGAGGTTGTTGATCTGGGCAGAGGTGGTCTGGTGAAGCTCCCTGCTAGACCAGGCATCATGCAGCCTTTGGCGCTCCTGAGCAAGAGCCTCATGTGCAGTACGCAAAGACGCATGGACTATAAGGAAAAAGACACGGTACTGACCTTTAACGTTATACAACTAACACAGCAAATTAGCAAATAACTTAAACTATAAAATCATTAAGATGATACTCTTATCCTTTTCATACCTTTTAAGGACATGGAGCAGATGTCTTGGTGGAGTTTCTTGCTTTCTGATGAGGTGGTGGCTGGTGGGGTTGCCTGGGTGGAGACATAATCTGGGATTGAAGGGACAGAGGTTCCCAGATGGGCAGAACTGGTCAGGTGGCTTGATGATAGCTGCATTAAAAAGTAAGTAAGAGAAGATATTATTATCTTATGTCTGCAACATGTAACAATCAGAAGCTATAGTACATGTACTAAAATACAATATGTGACCCTGAACCAGAAAACCAGTATTGTATGGGTCATAATTATAATATATTAATGATTAAAAGAAAAAAAATTAAGTAAAGATCATGTTCTATGTAGATATTTAGTAAATTTCCTACCTTAAATACATTAAAACTTAATTTTTAATTAGTAATATGCATCGCTAAGAACTTCATTTGGACAGATTTAAAGGTGATTTTCTCAATATTTCGATTTTTTTTAACCCTCAGATTTCAGATTCCATATCTCAGCCTAATATTGTCCTATCCAAACATAACCATATACATAAATGCAAAACTAATTTATTCAGATTTCAGATGATGTATAAATAAAAACATTTTGTGGTCCAGGGTCACATATAGACTACAATTCAGTGACATTCAGAAGAAATTAATTTTATGTAGCAAGAATGCATTAAATTGATCAAAAGTCAGAGTAAAGACATTTATAGTGTTACAAATAATTTATATTTAAAATAAATGCTGTTCTTTTGAATTTTGAATAAAATAAAACTTATAAATATATTAAACAGCTGTTTTAAATTATATTTAGCAATAGTAAAGAGACTTACCGACCCCAAACTTTTGAGTGGAAGTATACAATATAAAAACCGCAATAGGACCACCATCTGGTGTAAAGCATTTGCTACTTTATATAATGTGTCGAAAGTTACAAGGAATTTACAATCAGTGTTTTTTTGTGCTCACTTACCGATTTAGTAATCCCACGAAACGGCTTCATGTAAAAAAGGAGTTGGCTAAATTACTGGGGGTATTAAAGCTCTAATGCTTACTATACATTGGCACAACACAAATGCCTGACTACAGTATGCAAAAATAAAATCAAATAAAAAAAGTACACAGATCTTTGGGATAACACTGCACATAAATATGGAATACATTTCACTATGGTTTCCAAACCTTTGTGGAAAACATAAAATAATCTCAATGGCAGGGCAATCCCTGTACGCAAAGATTATAATTGCTTCCCAGGCTTTATCTAAGATATCCTAATATCAAGTAAAAGAAAATGCAAACTGAGCAGCCTCACCATTCCAAGAGCCTCAACTCGAGACAGAGTGCGAGAATGACCCCAAATCTTTCCACCCTTCTTCTTGGGTTTGTCGAGAAGGAGATTCTATGGTTTAAACAAATGTGGGAATGCTTACTCGTAAGTCATATTAATAATGGCCTGTCTTCAGCCTGCAGCTTTTACTAACCTGCATGCTGATAATCCTCTGGAGATCTCCATTACTGACAATTTGACCCGACTCTAGAGAGTGCAACTTTTGGACCAGCCGTTGCAGCTCATTCAGCTCCGTTTGACAACGTGTAAGCTCTGGGAAAACACCAAGCGATGCATCTTATTCTGTGCTTATGCATCCGTTTATTAGAGTTTCACTAGTATTTAAAAGCATAGCTGTACCTTGTGCACAGATGTCAGGTTCTTGGGTCTGTAGCCAAGCTGACACTTTCCCATTAACGGCAGGATTGACCCCTGGAAGAGGTTCACCCACATAAGACGTGCCCTAAAATTGTTCATGAGACATTAATTTGTAACTTCTATCAGACAAATAAACAATCAAATCACTGAAGCATCTATTAGTGTACATTTACAGATAAAACCACCATCTGGGACATTAAGGTCTAATCACTAATTCGTCTGAGGACACATTCTCCTAATCCCTGGTGATTTAGAGGGCTACAGGAAGTCAATGTAGGAACCACTTTACTCACCATGTCCTGCACGGGACTGTTTTTGTGAGATAAATGACTGCTCTGGGACAGGGCCTGGAGGAAGCCATTGTGAACGTGTGCAGCCTCGTTTTTCTTATACATCCTGTGGGCACTCAGCTTGGTGACCCATATGTAATATAAATCTGGAGTTTTGGCCTAGTTAGAAAAGTAAAATGAGGTTAGTTGACATTTTTGATAGTTTTGATTGTTTTTATTTTTAAATGATTTATTTACATTTTTAATTTTAAGATTTAATTAATTATAAGCTTTTCATAATCTCATGAAAACCTTCGTGAGGGGTTCGTGAACACCAGATTGGAAGATCCTGGACAAGTATTTAAGAATTTAATTTACGGAAGCCCATTTCTGTCAAACTGCAGCTTCTCAAAATTCTGACTTTTCCCCTTGCAATTACATGAAAAAAACATGTATTGCAGGTTTATGTCTTAAAATTGAGAGATAAAAATCAGGATTGCAAAATATAAACTATGACCTTTATTCTTGCCATTCTGAGTTTACCTCACAATTCTAAGACTGCATCTCACAATTCTACATTTTTAATGAGTTTATATTATCAGAGTTCATATTTTGCAATTTGGAAATTGAAAAAAACCTTAATTTTGAGACTCAGAAGTCTGAGGGAATAAGTCACAATTGCCTTTTCATTTTTCATCCCATGGTAAACACAAGACTCAATAGAACGGAAGATCACATTAGCTTTAAAACAAAAAGAAGAATACATTTCATTCAATTAATGCCAGCTATATGCAATAACTTACTTTCATGTGATACAGAATGTCTCCGGCATCCAGATCTATTCGTCTTGCTTTTTTGTTCACTGACATAACTGCGAGACTGACATCTAGTGCACCATGCATTTTCCCTTTGGAAAACTGTTGAAAAAGTAAATCCCTGATTATTAAAAAAAAAAAGCCTGGATCCAAGATCTGCAGTTACTGGTAAGGAAACTTACATCATGTTGGTTTTTCGAATATCGTAGGATCCCTTTATCCAAGACAAAGTATCTCTGTAAGAAAGTATAACTTTAAATTTCATTACATTTTACACGGTACAATTATACCAACAACTATTAAGGAAAAGATTACATTAAACATTATTTTTTTTTCTCATACCCTATGCCACCCTTTAAGAGGCCACTTTCTCCTCTTCATCAAGTAGCCTTCACAGATTCCTGGGGTATTCGCATCCTGCATGTTTTCTCCAGTGAAGTTCACATCGACTGGAAAGTCTTCCATTACTTCCCAGTCTTTAATGTTCTATTTGGAACAGAAAGAAAAATACAGTCACAGTTGACGTACAACAGGGCGTTCCCCATTTAAAACATGTGCCACATGTAATCCCTACGAACGAAACGTAACTGTTGAGCTTGTTAAGACATAAACTTGTCGGTTTAGCATTCACACTATCTGATTGGATGCTTCTTGTTGAGCAACTGGTTTCAAACACCCAAGGGCAGAATTCCTAATGCTAGCTTTTTGCATACAGTATGTACTTGTACGGAAAATATTTAGGCGTGTCCAAAAATCAGTTGAAGAAAACAGAGTTTAAGTGTGTTTTTTTGTCAAGCAGATGGTACAAACCAGGCGTGAGTGACGTGAGGATGCTGTGCTGCTGCTCCTGGAATGAGTGGGCTTATGCCAGCCGCTAGACACCTTCTCCACACCACTCATCTGTGAATGGCCGTGGTCCAGTGAAGACCCGTGGGAGTCCATTTTGAAAATGTCTTCTTGTGCTTGGTGTGAAAATATGCTCTGCTAGAGACTCCTTCTCATTGTACACTAGAGCACAATATGTCTGCAAAGCAAAGAGTTTTAAAAGGTTTTTTTAGAAAGACAAACCAATTATTGGTTAGTCAGGCAAGCATGTGGTACGAAAGTATTATGCAACAGGCTCAGAAAAACAATTAGCCATATAGTTGATAAAAGAGGTTTTTAAAAATACCATGAAAAAAAATGGAATTCATTTTTATACCATTTTGATTTTCAGTACAGTGTAACTATAACAGACAACTACTTAATTTTGAAAATAACATGCCTTTGTGATATTGCACTTATTTTTGTATTCAAACAGTAGGCTACTTGAAAATATTTGCTTTACTGCTTTTATGAATGTTTTGTATAATTAAATGCAATAAATAGCTATGGCTGTAACTAGCACAATGACAGTGTCCACAGAAAACTCCACTAATTCGGTTACCTAACAGCATGGATCTGCCTTAACCAACACTTCCTGGCCAGGACTTTAACTTCTGCCCTTTACTATGTCACGTTGGTTTATCATCTCATAAACACTTCAGATGGCTTAATATGAAACAACAACAGCACTTGTATTTGGGTATTTGTAAAGAACCCAAAATAATACACTCATAATTACATAACAGTCTACATGATGCTAAAACCATTAGGGATGGACCAAGGAAACACCTTTATTGCTGTTTATTCTTAATTGCAGACTGACAAATTATCAAAAAATTAATGTTCCTAGATATAAGCTGAATGAAAAGTCATCAGAGGGGTGTGCCAGAAACCAAACATGTTTTCTAGAATGTCTTATTGCCTTGACAACACTGACAGGCTCATACATGCCCATTTACTAGAATGAGGGCAAATGAGATGCCTTGTAAACAGGTGAATTTGCAGTTGAGTAATGAACTAATTAATTGATTACATAATTGGTAGTAAATATCTGAGGTAAAGGCAATTATTCAATCATTACTAAAAATCATCATTTTTATGTAAGTTTTAAATATCTCTTTTTTTATGAAAGGCAGAATATGTACAGCAACATGCTCATGGATAGTAACCTCACAAAGGTAACGGTCCCTACGGGAGAGGCTTAGTGACATTAAGATAATTGGCTTTGAATAACCCTTTTTAGCAGCCCTTAGCTTGAATAGCTTTTCACCGGGAGATGCTGACAGGTCACAGTAAATATGATGTACAGGAAAACAGTGTGATGTACACGTTTTAATCATAATCATAATAACATAGAAAGGCCATTTAGTAATTTAGAGTACTTCATCTTATTTAATTGAAGATTTTAAGCACTGAACACGATTTTAAAAATGATAAACATTTGGTTTGGTCAGACAAAGTAGCCATTCCTCCTTTTCTAGTAGCCTATGTAAAGCATCAGTGTTTTGAGAAACTAAACAGTAGCTGAAGAATAATTAAGATGAACTCTACAGAATAGAAAACTGTATATATAAACACTCAGTCATCACATGATCATAATTAAGCTGCCGATGCCAACAAATTAAATGATGTCAATAAGTTTAGCTCTAGGATGTGCTTTAAAACTGTCATGTTAGAACAACTGAAATCTTTTTATAGGTATAGAAAATTTGGTCTTGTGTTCCAGTTACAATGCACTTAATAAAGGCTGTTTTCCATACCCGTTTCCAAACAGTAAATATATAAAACCGCTTCAAACGTAAACTTCTACTGCTATCAGCATTTAAAACCACAAAGTATTGTAACTCGAGCTCTTACCTGAGGTTCCTGCTCTTAGCCAGCGTGTGGTGTATCTCTGAGTGAATCCCTCCAAGCACCTGAGTTTCATGCTCCCCCATTTGTACAACCTTGCGTCACACTACTCTCAGAACAGGAAACCAGTTTAACCACTTTCTACTAATAAAGCAAGAATAGATACTCCATGTGCATACCAGAACAATGTATGGCGGACAGCTCACAAACTATCTTCCTCTGGTGACTGAACATCCTCCAAATCCACCCAAGGCTTCCGGACAAATCATTATCCGCATTAGTGTCTTAAAAGCTGCTGGAATTACAGGAATGTAGGAGGAACTTCACTGACAGCCAGCCATTCAGGTGCATTACATCTGAAACTACCGAGTTTCTCTGCCATTACCTATTTGTACTGAGATGAGATAACCTCCAAATGTTCTCATATTTAAGTAGGTAAGCCCCTATTGATTTATGTATTACCACACAGAGCAACAATAAAAATTCATAGAGAGGTTTTACAAATTCACATGACTTTTGTCCTGAAAGAGATTAATACATAATTGTAAAACTGGCCTAAACTTAAACAGTGTGTCATAATATGAAGAACAGAGACACTTCTACACTGAACCCAGAGTTATAACAATAAAGGACTAACTGACCTAGATTAACATGAAGTAATCCAGAGATTAGCACTAATCAGGATCCGTGACCAGTAGCTAGTGTTTATTTTGGCAGTGCAAACACATTTCTCTTGGCTTTTTAACTTACAAATCAGTTCAAATACACTTTAAATTGTTTAAATATCCAAAAGGGCTTAAGTCGGGGTCTCTACCCTGCTTCAGGACTGGAGTTGAACTCCAGTCATAATCAAACACACCAGAACCAGCTAATCAAGGTGTTCAGTGTTACCCATAAATTACAGGCAGGTGAAAGAGAGAAGGGATCAGGTTTGGAGACTCCAGTCATAAACACTGACACTGTGCCTATTAATGTGATCTGAAAAGATGCAGATCATTAAGCATACTGACATTTTGTGACAATGCTGGACTGTATGGGGTAAGTCAGGGGTGGGGAACATCGGTCCTGGAGAGCCGCAGCCCTGCAGAGTTCAGCTCCTATCCTAACGAAAACTCACCTGTCTGTAGCTCCAAGTAACCGTTCAGACCTCGATTAGCTCGTTCAGGTGTGTATGATTAGTGTTAAAGTAAAACTCTGCAGGGCTGCGTTCCCCACCCCTGGGGTAAGTTGTGACAATAAAACATGCCATTAAATAGCCTATTTTTATCTTTTCAGCAACATTTGACAGTAAAACTATTAACAACCTTATTAACAAGTATATAGAGAGAATATTGTTATTCTTTAACTGTATAAAATTATTGGAATTATATTTTACTCTGAAAGACAAAATATTATTCCAAATTAATAATTTTTAACTAGTCATTTAAAGCAACATACAAAACCAGAAGAGAAATCACTGCTACATCACCAAATGTTACCTTTATGAAATGTAGTCTCGGTCTCCTAAATATGAAAAGACAAACTAAAAATTCACCTCCAACTATGGCATACAAATTACCAAAAAGTAACTTTTTAAATAACTCAATTTTATTATATGCATGCACACAGTTGGTTCATCCATGTATATTTATAAAAGTTCAAGCTGCTGCCTGCTGTATTTTAGAAGTATCTTTATCTATAACAGCATTTGTGGCGTCCCCAGAGCCTTGCTGTTTGATGTACTGCTGAAGGAGGGCAGAAAGGTGAGCTGGATGGTGACGCAGCATTGACACGGTCCGTGAAGTCATCACTGTTAGACCACCAACTATCTCTCCCTGGATAGTGGTCATAGACGGGAGTTTGGAGTAACTGAGAATGCCTTGATGTGAAAGCAATGTGTTCTCTATACAAGCACCTGAAAGAAAATGGTACAGAAAGCCTATGAGACAATACCTTGCATTTTTTTGCAGATCTATAAAGGAATGCTTCACTCAAAAATTAAATAAATGCTTGATAAGAGCTTGTGTCTCCCCCTATTCAGATGAGACAGCTTTTTCACGTTTTACTGGAGAAAGCTGGAACACTTTTAACTTCACAACACATGAATTGACTAGAGATCATATGCATTACTGTTGTTTTTCATCAGCGACAATTTTTTACCACAGAGGACCCATTTTGGGTGAACTGTTCCTTTAAGAATGCTTAAGTTCATGCTTAGGAAACACTTACCTAACAGCACCATCTGAGGACTGTGTTTTAACATTTGCAGCATCTCTTTAACTTTTGGCTCTTTACTAACAAATATCACAGTTTGGCCAACAAATAGAGGCAACATGTTACTGTAAATGCTGTTGCTGAGAAAGGACCTCGTCACCTGCAAAGAAACACAAATAAAATGTCACAGCAGTAGCACACATCACAACAGTGGTAAGGATCACTATAATGTGCTATTACCTGGTTTGGGAAGAACTTGACACTGATATTGTGTCTCTTCAGTTTGTGTTTCAGCACCATGAGGTCCTCTGCATTGATTGCATTGTTCTGGACCACAGCAATCATCTTACATTCCTTAAACAAGTTTTCTAGGTCTTTCCTCAACAAAACTGCCAGAGCACTTTCCTAAAGGGAAAGAGAGTAGAGATATTTAACACACACTTCGAGCCTTATAAAATAATGTTCAGTAGACAGGCTATAGCAATGATCGACCTCCTCAGTCTTTCTGACTCGTGGAGCCAAAGCAGCAGGAGGAGCTGCAGGTGTGGGGGGTATATACTCTGTAACAGCCATCAGCTTCTGCTTGAGAAAGTGCATTGGCTTTCTGTGACGAGTAACAGCTTTGGAGCCGTGACGAACGCTCTGGCTTAATGGCAGCCATCCTGTAGGATATATGTAAATATTAGTAAGAATAACATTAAGGCTAGAATATAAACATTTCTGTTCAAATTACATTATGGATGTACACAAATGATTCACATCTGCTGTTTTACTCATGAAAATAAATACAAGGGCTTGCCAAAACTTCAAAAGGGCAGCATGCATACATAACAAATGCTAAATACGAAATGTACCAAGTAACATTAAGCACCTTAAGAATGTATTGCATATTAGATAGATAATTATGCTGTACAGTACCATTACATAGCTTCATAGTGAAGCTGTAGTAGTTTAACGATGAAACAATTCGCGATTTGCATCTAAATGATAGGTATTTTCACGTTATTTATTTAAAATATTTTTTGCAGTAATATCAAATCACAATCTTACCCGATTTCGGGAAAAGCCTGCCACACAAGGTCGCTGCCATCTTAGTCCGGATTTGACGTGGGACCGTTTTGGTGTATCTAGTTTACAAAATAAAAGTCTTTATGGTTACGTTAAAATAATGATAATAACAATAATAAAATTAAACGTTAAAATATACCCTCCAAAAAAACACCTAATTCAGTTGTTGTTTTTATACTTTAAATTTTTTTTAAAGGTTTCAATTTTAAACGTTTTACTAAAAAAAACTTTAAATATTCTTATATTATATTAAGGTAATGTAAATTAATAATCGGATATAAAAATTAATTATTAATTTATTAACGTATTTATTTTTCATATTTTACTCATTCTAACAACAGAGGTTAGTTACAAAACCGACTGCTTTTCATAACATTTTACGTAAGAGCATGAACGTGATGACGCAGGTTTGGAATCGCAGGCATGAGACGTCTACTGCGCTTCTGCACGTCCAGGAACGTCTGCAATATTGTGAAGTTTTTTGAACCCCGTGCTACCTCGACAGTCCGCAGTACTTTATTTTTTACCTCGGTTTTCTGCAGGAAATTTACTGACAGCGGCATTGACATGGATCTGAGTAACATGAGAAAGAGCTATGACAGCGAGGTGGGACACGTAACGTTATACTTTGGGTTGTGGATGTTTTTATTTCAAGTGTATGCATGACCTGAGCTGAGACCCTATTTAAAAGTACAGAGTATCATATCATGATTTCTACATCAAAAAGCTAGATATACATTTTCTGTATTATTGCATAAACCCTGTCAATGTGCTTTTGCATTGGCTCTTTTATGCATTGTCTGCAGCTAAACTGCAATTGCGTGCTTGCCAAATGCCTTCAATAATGCATGCATAGTCAGTTGACCTTGACTTTCATAAATCACTTATTAATTAAAGAGAGTCACCACAATTATGAGACAGCCATAAACATGCTTTTCGTATCTGTTATGTATGGGTTAGTGTTACATATTTGGTAAAGACCCCTTTGAACATCCTACTGGCTAAACACAGTAACAACACAGTAAAGGACACTGTACTTGTTCAGCTATGTGGTTTTATACCTGCTTTGTCATGCATGTCACAATGGAAAGCCAAGTAATTTAAAAAGAATATATAACTATAAATGTGTAAATTTCTTGTTTATCATTTTCATCCTACAGTGTTTTGACACGGATCAGCTTTCTTCTTTAGATCCAATTAAGCAATTCGGCAGCTGGTTTGATCAAGCCACTAAGTGCCCTGAGGTGGGAGAAGCCAATGCGATGTGTCTTGCAACAGCCACCAAGTAAGAATGGATGTTTTGCTGTTCATCAATACCTGGAAGTAAACAAAGCAACTTAAGTACTATGCATATACATACTTAATTAGCTTTTTGAATTTGGTCAAAATTTCCCCTTCTTGTCTTCTCAAAAGGGACGGTCGCCCCTCGGCACGTGTGGTTCTTCTAAAAGGCTACAGTGAGGAGGGTTTTCGCTTCTTTACAAACTATGAGAGTCGGAAAGGTGCAGAGCTGGTGAGTCTTTAAAACCAAATTTTGTTCTGTAAATGTCCATATTGATTTACCTTCTGATTATCTTTTTCTCACTTCTTGTATTTTTAAAACGCGTTCATTAATTTTACTAGGAAAGCAATCCACACGCCTGTCTTGTATTTTACTGGGAACCATTAAACAGACAGGTAAGCTTTTTTTTTTCTTTCTTTTTCAGAACTCAGAATAATCATTTCCATATTTCAAAGTTTACGTGGCAAAAAATGTAACAAATGTTGTATCCTAACAGATTCGCATTGAAGGCACTGTAGAGAGAATCCCTTATGAGATTTCACGTGATTATTTCCACTCAAGGCCCAAAGGCAGTCAAATCGGGGCCGTTGTTAGCAGGCAGAGCACATTAATACCAAGCCGACAAGTGAGTAGCACCAGCACAAGCACCACCACCCAAGGTTATTGTCAATAATTAAAACTACAAAAAAATAAAATTTTTGCTGGTTGAAATAAAATATTCAGTTGAAGTCAAAAGTTTACATACACCTTACAGAATCTGCAAAATGTTAATTATTTTACCAAAATAAGAGGGATCGATCGTCGTACAGATGTCATTGTTTATGTAGTACTGACCTGAATAAGATATTTCACATAGAAGATCTTTACATATAGTCCACAAGAGAAAATAATAGCTGAATTTATAAAAATATCCTCCTTTAAAAGCTGCGTACACTTGATTCTAAATACTGTGTTCTGACCTGAATGGTCAACATCTCCATCTTTTTGCTCTTCAAAATCTACAGAAGATACTTACATGTTTTCCAGAAGAAAAAATAAGTTTCATTTACCCTGATCTTCCAATTCAAAAAACGTTTTCACCCCTGGCTCTTAATCCAAGCGAGGAACTCATGAACAACTATCACAAAAAACAAACAAACATGTGGATCAGAATCAAGGGGATGTAAACTTTTGAACGGGGTCATTTTTACAAATTCAGATGTTATTTTCTCTTGTGGGCTATATCATTTATGTGAAATATCTTATTCAGGTCGGTCCTAATAAGCAATAATATGTATTTTGTATGATCCCTCTTATTTTGGAAAAATAATTAACATTTTGCAGATTCTGCAAGGTGTTCGTAAACTTTTGACTTCAACTGTAAATATTAAATAAAAACCATAAGCTAATTATAAATGAGATTAAACAAATATTGTTGTCTTGTCAACTAATATACATTTAAGTAAGTAGATGATAAAAAAAATCTAAAATACTAATAAAATTGACAAAAGCACATAACAAATAACTAAAAATGTAACTATAATTGAAATAAAAACTGAAGAAAGAAAAACTAAAAGCTCATTCAAACTGCTAATAAAAGCAATAAGAGTATATAAATAATGCAATTAATGCAGCCACAATTAAGCATTCAGCTAAACACTACAATAATGATTGAAAATTATACCCAATTGATATTATTTATTTTCTTGATTTGGTGCAACACCTGTTTTATTAATAAATTGTTATGTGTCCCCCTTAAAGTACCTGAGAGACAAGAATGCAGAACTTGAGGAAAAGTATAAGAACACAAACGTACCAATGCCAGATTACTGGTGAGTAATTTATTAATATCAAATCCCTGTCTGTGTTTATATGTGGACAGTTATATTTTAGTTTTTTTCCGCAGGGGTGGATACATTGTAAAACCCCACCTGATTGAATTCTGGCAAGGTCAGATAAATAGATTGCATGACCGAATAGTCTTTTTGCGGCCAAAAGAGGGAGAAACTGAGCTGGGGGATATGCAGCATCAAGCTGAGGGAGGCTGGATATACCAACGCTTATCCCCCTAATAGAGGACATGCTGTGAAATCAACATCACCGTCTGTGACATCAATACATCATCATTACTTGATAGCAACTGTCACTAATAATGCCACCAGGGCATCAACTGACTAGTGAAGACTTATCAATCCATAGTGGTCCTGCATTCGTATTGTCAGAAGGAAGATTTATATGTTGATGACTGTATACGTGATTTTATGAATATAAATGATCTTGCATTACAAATAGTGCTTTATTGAAGCATTTTAAGACTTCAAAACTGACCTCAACACATCCTCAATCTATTACTCGTAAGTGCAAAGTCTGTTGACTGCATGGTGTTTATTAATAATTAAAAAAACACAGCTGTACTTGCAGCCTTAATTGTAGTTTTAGAGAACATAGACTTTGGACTTCTGTCACAACAAAAAAAAGCCCCCAACATGTTGCTCTGTTTGATGTTTTGCACTTCCTTTAAATGTGTTCATGATAAACAACAAATATTCTACACGACAAATGTAAAATGTGATTAGATTGTGTTATAAATGTGCCAAATGTAATGTTTAACTAAAATAACTGTCCGAATGTGGTTATAATTCTGTAATTAATGTTGACTTTTTCTTGTAAATATAAAGTAATAAACCCGTTTAATTTTTGCAGCAATGCTCATATTTTCCCAGCAGATGGCGGTGGCGTTCAAACAACTTAACACATCTTAGCAATGCAATAAAAATCTTTATTTTGCATATTTTAACAATAACCTTGAAAGACTGCAGTAAACAATAGACAAGTACAAATTAAACGAGACCAATTAAAGCTGTTGTGGTGAACCTATCTCTAACGTGCTGTGACTTTTGACTGTCCTTACCCTAACTGAAACACTTTTTATGATAAATGATAAAATCGGAGATATGCACAACCACAAAAAACAACAAGAAACACGTGATCAACTGCTAATCAAAGGGCACATCACATTGCAACCCGAACGACAGTCTGTTTCCCAAAGGTTTGAGATTAGTTATTACACAATAACGTACATGTTTATGGCCATTTTCCACTTTAAATTTAAAAATTAACGGATTGTGTGATTTATAAATGAGAGTTGGATGAGTTCAGGTTTCTGGACCTTCCTTGTCAGTTTTCTTTTCCCCACAATGATAATAACGCATTTTATGAGCATGGCAATATTGTGTTTATGATTTACAGGAAACATTAACTCCTTAATAATCATCTCGGGGTTGCTTTTCAATTAAAGTACGTTATGCCGGTAAAAAAACAACAATAATTTCTGTTCCAGCTCCGTCAGTGGTAACTCATACAGCCTTAAAAATAAGAGTAAAAATGAGTTTGTGTGTATAAACAAGCTTCAAACGCTCTGGACGTTATTTTTCCACATGGTTCTTGTCAGTCCGAGCAGGTTCGGGGTAAAGGCTTGGGTTTTCAGCGAGAGTCGCGCGAATCTTCTTCTTCTCCTTGAACCGCCCAGAATGGGAGACTTTTACATGACGGCCCTTGGTGGCAGATTTATCCACTATTTTTTCCAATCTGGCGTCTAAATTGCTGTCTGCGTCGTCGTTGCCCAGGTCTTTATTCGCATTGTTGGTGCTGAAGTCGGGGGGTATTTCATACAGGACCTTTGGCTCTGACTTCTTTTTCCTCAGAAAGGTGAGCTTCCACCAAGCAGGGTCGGCCATGACAGGTGCGAAGAGAAGATAGCAAAGTAGACCTGTAACACGAATGCAGATTTAGGTAGATGAAAGATACCGAGTAATGTTACAAAATACAGATTCCGACTCATAATTTAACACTGAATCTGCAAGCTGATTAATTCTCCAGTCCATAGCATAAGACTCATGCATTTATCACCAACACACACACGGTTTTGGCCCAAGGATGTGCTTTTATGGATACAAAACATTATCATAAAGGCTCATACCCAGCTAACAAGGAACGTTCTGGTAACTTTGGCTAAGGTTCTCTCAAAGTTATCAAAAAAACGTTCTTGCACGTTTCCTTAACGTTATCTCCAATGGATAAACGTTTTCAAAACGTTATCATGAAAACATTATCAATGTGTTGATAGTGGAACGTTTTAAAAACGTTAGCATTAGAAAAGTTACCATGGAGTTGTTAATGGAACATTCTAAAAACGTTTTAAATAACGTTCTTATAACCAGAACGTTAGTACAACATCTAAACAACTGAATGTTTTGAAAATTCTAAGAATGTTCAAACAATAAACTTAATGAGAATATTACGGGAACATTTTTATAATTTAAAATTGTTAGCTGGGTATGCATACTTTAGCACATTGTGAGCAGCAAAGCTAGCTCTCTGCGAGGTCGTTTGTGTGTGTCTCCTCATCCAATGATTAGATTAGAATAACAAAAAGGACACCTGACCCGGCTCAGCTGTTTAATTAATGAACAGCACCACTGGATCCCCTGTCACTCCCCTGAGATCTGAGATGCTCCAAAATAACATTGCGTGAACCAAGACACTTGAATATCTCCTTGATGGATAACTTACTATTTCATCCCAGTCCGATAGAGTATCGTTTGTTATGCAATGTTGAACCCGCTGTATATAGCTATTGTACACATCACAAAGGATGTACAATGATTTACCCATGTGATAGCAACTAGTGTAAACACTGGAGACTCACACACCTGGTAATAATAATGTGTATGGCTGGTATCACACTTGGGTGTGTCATCTGGTACCTTAACAACATTGTCATAGTCATCGCCAAATGGAATGCATCAATGAACATGCGATGGTTCGTCCAGCGAATGCAACAGGTTTTATAGCATTGGTGCGCGATAAGATTTTAAGTATCAGTACTGAAGTGATCTTTAGAAGGTGCTAGTAAACACACCCTTCACTTGGCAGTTGCCACCCAATATACTTTACAATATAAGTTTCTGGTAGAAATATTGTTCAGTTAGAAAGCAACAAGGCAGTGACTCCATGTGAATAGGTCTATACTTTTTATGGTGAATTCCACTAAAATGTGACAAGCTCCTTTCTGATTTCCGGGTGCAATTCATTTTCGGTAGAATAAAGAAATAGGATTTAGATAGATTAGAACTAGTCTTATATTTTTGGCCTATCTGTCTATCTGAATATTTATTTAATGTTATGTAAGTGTAGATATTTCTTTATTTTAAAACTACATTGTGTTTAAAATAATTGTTTATACTTAGTATCTTTCTAGCATATATTGCTAAATTGGGGGTTGTACGTTTTGTTCTCTGCAAAACTGCTTTGGAACAATATTTATTGAGTAAAATGCAATATGAAAAAATCATTTGAAACCGAATTGAAACACCTGCCATTATCTGGGTTGAAAAAATATATTTAAAATGTAAAATATTTTTGTCCCCAATAAAATTCCAGTGTTAAATACCAGTTATTTAACTTTTTTCCATTGCTTATTTTAACGTTTTTACAAAGTAAAGCAATATTCTTATTAAATAACCTTTTATAAAAAAATTTATACAGTAAAAATATTGATGTTTTTTTTAGAAAGGATGTCCCTTTAAATGAGATTTTCTTATTTGGAGGTCATTGGAACCACTGCCATAAAGGTTCAAAGACAAAAACAACAGCCTTAATGCAACACATAAAACATTTTCATGTAATGTAGCAGTGCTTACAAAATAAGAAGGCATTACTAATACAAGGGAATATGGCCATTTTATGGGGAAACAGGGACTCTCCAATGGATTTGTCACTGATCTTCTGCAATTACATAATGGCAGGATTCAGTCACTTTTAGAAGCAGCTACTATTCTTTCACCTTAATTGAACTTAGTTTATTGTAGCCAAGTAGACTGTAGATGCCTGTAGAGGAGATCTTATTGCACTCTGAAAATGACTGTAAACTTTAATCCTGGGAGAGTCAGGTGCTTTTCTCAACTGGAGGTTCGTTTAATGGTTTTATTGTTCGTGTTATTGATTATGACTTGAATGTTGAATTGTGAGTCACAGTCTGCATACTGAAATGTGCCCGACTGGATGTGCTTTAAAATGTTACTTATGACAACTTTTAGACCTGCTAGAAGAAAAAAAACCTTGCACTATTAAAATCACAGCAAAATATATAAAAATCTAATAAAAATTGCAGCAGTTTCCTGAAGGTCACCTGACCTTCTACAAGACGTTCTGATACTCAAGAGATATATCCTTAGAGCTAGATAATAAGTTACTTTGTTTTCCTCCTTGTATGACTGAGCACCTCAGAGATCACAGGGAGAGTACACTGTGCCTGTCTGAACCTAGGAAATCACTAACCAAGTTCAAAGCTTTCCCAGTGATACAAATGTTTGAGGAGAGGAGAGGTTAACTCAAGGGCAGCCAGGCCCTGCAGTATTCAGAGCAGTCATGGAGGGTGTCAAGTTTGCCTGCAAGTCTAGGCCTGGACATCAAACTGCTGCTGTTTGTGTCCTGAATGTTACTTCTCTTTCACCTGGGTCTGTAACATGCATATCAATCTTCCCATGTAGCCTATTGTAAGAGAGGCCTTCATAGAGCATTTGTTCATAATGGGCTCTGTTAGGAGAATTCATGATTTATGAACACGTTTAGATTCCTCTCATCTGTGTTAAAAAAACCACTCACATTTGACTTTAAATTTATTGTTCATTGTTAAGATCGGTGTTACTACTTCAGTATCACTTCAGTACTGTTAGTCATTATTAATTGTTTTTAATTCGTTTTTATATATTCCGTTTTCATGTAAATTTTAGTTAAATTCTAGTAATTTTGTTGTGCATTTTTATTACTGTTTTTAAAATGTCTATTTAGTCTTCATTTTATTTTTTCTCTATATATGTTTTTGTATATTTTACGATTGCCTAAGACTTTTTTAATATTTCATTTGATAGTTTTTGCTAACTTTATATTAATTTTATATTTATTTTTTATTTCATTTTATTTTATTTCTTGTATTTTTTTAATCTTATTTAATTTTTTTATTTGCTTTGTTATTTTTAATTTTGTAATTTAACATTTGAAAAAATCCTAGTACATTTTTAAACTAAATTAGCCAAATTAAGAATGTGCATTGTAATGTCCTTGTATATGCCCCAAAAAAAAAAACAGGGGAACAAAATGCATCTTGAAGAAATACAAGGACAAATGCAGTTCAGTATTTTAACAATTTTACTTAAAAACAGCAAGGAGCAAGCGATCAGTTCTCACCTGACAAGATGCGTGTACTTCTTTCAAAAGTGCTCTTGGTTCAGAAGAACAGGTGTCCAGAAGAAGTCAAACCATTGTCGCGTTGACAGCCTTGCCCCCTGGGTTGACTTAATAACTTCACTTTACCGCTCAAGTTCAGTCTCTGAGAGCTGCTAATACCTTCTCACCTTTTTGCTTCCCCTTCTCTTAATTAATCTCCCTACTACTGAATGTCTGCTTTGAGTGCAGCGTCTCATGCTACAGGTGTTCTCTTTCCCCCTTCCTCTCTTTTAGTCCCTCCCTTACTCCCTCTCTTTTTATCAGTCTTGTTTTATCTCCCTCTTCTGCTCAGACAGCATATACAGCCTCACACAAACACACTGTTTCAGTCCAAGTTGAACATTAGGTCCAACCCAATGCAACATGAGTAAATGTTACAGCCATGTGATCGAAAGAGGGAGGGCAATCCGAGCGAACGACCTCATGGGAGCGTGAAGTTGGTTTAACATTTGCATGGTCAACCAAAAAGGTGCTTACCTTCCCAAATCAAGATGGATTGCAGAGAAACTGTCAGGAAATAAATGCAGCCATGTTTTTGTCTATCTATCTATTTGTCTGTCTCTATAAAACATAATATAAAGTTCAAAGTAAAAATTCATAAATGTTATTGTCTATGGAAATAACAGGCAACTATTTGAGATATTATACTGGTTATTATTAAATAAAATGGTAACAAAAAAAAAAGGTCCATTAGTTCACATGAACTAAGAATGAACAATATTTCTATAGTATTTATTAGTCTTAAGGCTAATTTCAACATTTACTAATGCATTATTAACATAAGTTAATGCACTGAACTAATATGAACTAACAATGAATGATTGTATTTTTATTAATTAACAAAGCTGAATGAATACCGTAATAATTGCATTTTTCTGTGTTTGTTCATGTTAGTTAATACATTACATAAAATAAAGCAAAATAAAATATTTTAATATATTTATTAGCTATCTGCCAAAGCAACATTTCTCATTTTCATGCAGTTGGACTTTGACTAAAACTGTAATAAAATACCTAAAACTGAAATATATAAAAATAATAAAAAACTATATAGACATATTGATAAAAACCCCACCCACACACATACATAACCATAGTATGTGATATAAAATATAGCATATTTCTTCCATACACAATAATTGTTTTAATTTTTTGTATTTGCAAATAAATGTCTACAGTTAGGTGAAATCTTTTGAGAAAGAAAATAGAATTGTTTGTGTGTTTGCCCTGGTTTAGCTTCATACTGCAAATGCAAAAGTCAGTGGTTTGTATTCACACATAGTTTGCATTCTTGAATATGATTTTTTCGGATAGTAGGGGGTTTTACCGACAGAAGGACGCTTGCCACCTGAGCTTGTTCACAAATTTAAATCTGATGTTTAATTTCACATGGCCACCAGACAGATGATGCTCACATTTGCATAATGTGGGGAAATCACAGACGGATACTGGATCCCCAGCTGAGATAGGAGCAGGTTTGAATGTCATTCAAAAAATATGAAAATAAAGCAATGCTTATATGGTTCCCTTTAACTGTTGTGCTTCACAAAGAGCTTAACCGATTTAGGATTGAAATTCTGATTTCTGCTCTCGGCAAGGTGCTGAAATGGTCTTTGGAGTGATTAAAACGGCTCTGTTTGGAGTACAATGCAAGTTTCTTTTTGAAGGCCTCACCTGTGAAAGCTGGTTATTAAGTGTTACTGGAGTTGCCCAAGATATCCAAACCTTAAGAAGCAGACTTACAATCCTATCTTTGATTTTAACATTGCATAATAGTGTCACACTGACCTTTATTTCAAGCTTTCTTTCTTTGCTGATTTTAATCTGCTCTGTCAGAAAACAGAAAAAGAAATACTTAAGAGATTTCTGTCGGGAGGAGCCTCTTGTTAGAAAAACCTGAGACACCTGCAGTCATATTTACAGCCAAAGTCCCCTTGACAGACACTTTAGATAAGGTGTGCTGTGATCCGGCAAACAGAAAAATCTATAAAACCACCTTGTTCAAATAAAACTGAGAAAAGAGCAGGATATTTACTATAAATTTATGTCCACATAAAGTGCGTGTTTAAATATTTTATGAATTATGCAAGCAGCACAATAGAAAAGAAGCACAATGCATGGTGGAAGAAAATGTAAAGTTACTAGTTGATGTTGCCATTGCTAGGCCTGCTTGTAAGAACGAAAAAAATGTAATATGTCACGCAATTTTTTTTCTAGTGGTGGCAATATAAATGAAACCGCGCCATCTAGCGGACATACTACTTCTGCTGTTTGTCACTCAGTCAAATTTATTATTTGTCGTAGTAAAACCCAATATATATGTATTTACCATTTCAAAAGTAAGCAAATTAATGTATCTTCTTCTTCCTTTTTATATACATATATATATATATATATATATATATAAGAAAATGACCATATTACGAACAATAAATACAAATGATCAAAAACCTTTTAATAGTTTGAGATTTGTCGTTCTTTGATTGAAGGAACATTTCTGAAAAATAATAATGTGTTGAATGTCATTTTTTAAATATGAAAAATAACGTGATATAAATAACTATTTATTACCAGATTCGTACTGAAAACAGTTATACAATGCAAAGTATTAAGAGATAAAGAACACGTAATAATAAATACGTTTAATACGTAATTACATGGATATACTTCTAATTGTTCAATTATTAAAAATTGACATTTTTGAACCATCTTAATTTAATGAAATAAAATTGGTTGAGTTTTCCTTTTTAAAAAATAATAAAAAAGAGGAAAATCAGGGTAACTTTGTTACAAGCTTTTTTTTAGTGACTTTTATTTTGACGTTACAAGGAAGCGATTAACGGTTCTTCTATTCGTGTAGTTCATTGGTGTTTCAGCGGGCGGCGCGTGAGACCCAGCAGTGTCGAGTGTGCTGACTGGTCATTTGTGTATGTACGTGTCAGAGGAACTGTAAACTTGAGGTATATCTCATCGGTTTGATTTACAGGCATGGAGTAGCTTTAGGTATTATTTTATCAATAAAAAAAACAAAAAAACACGACAACCACGGATACAATGGAGGTAAAACAAAACATTCTTTTGTTAAAATTAAGTGTCATCGTTTTTAAGTCTTGCTCTCCTTGTGTAAAGAAACGTCAACAACATGCTTCCAAGCTATCAAAAACCATTTGTAATTGTTCATCAATGCATACTTTTGTGTTTTTATTAATACAAAATCTGAATTATTTACTTGGCTTACATCTTTCCATTAAGAGCATAAGACCATAACAATGTGCGAGTTGCCGTGAGTGTGTATAATTTCCCTTTTTATAAACAATCTGTTTTAATAGAACATCCAGAATGTCCCAATTGACATTCAAACCAGTAAACTCTTAGGTAAGAGTCATTTATGCACACACAATTCTTAAACATATGGTTTGAAGTGCTGTAGGTTGACTTCTATACACAGTTGTTTAGATCTTGCACAAAAATCCGTTTCATATTTTGCTTTTGACTCCATCATTCAGACTGGCTGGTGGACCGAAGGCACTGCACACTGAAATGGCAAAGTGCAGTAATGACAATTAGAGAGAAAATCAATGCTGCCATTCAGGATATGCCAGAGAGTGAGGAGATCAAACAACTGCTCTCTGGATCATGTAAAAAAAACATTATAATAATAATAATACATACTTTTTTTGTTTGTGATTGTGATTACTCATACATTGTTCCTTTTGCAGATATTCACTATTTCCATTGCTTACGAATAATCGAGATATTAAAAGGAACAGAGGCGTCCACCAAAAATATTTTTGGCAGATATTCATCACAAAGAATGAAGGTTATTATGTATCTCTTTGCGGTTTATCTTTCTTTTAATGTGTAATGTATTGCTGTATGTAGTAGTAATAATAACATGCTGTTTAAATTTAACATCAACAGGACTGGCAAGAGATAGTGTCCCTGTATGAAAAAGACAATGTCTATTTAGGTACACAATAATTATTTAAGCCGTTTTTTTAAGTTGACGTAAATGCAGTAACATGATTTTATGTATGTGTGTTTTTAACCCCAGCTGAAGTGGCCAGTATATTGATTCGTAGTGTAAGTTACGAAGGTCCTGCTCTAAAGAAGCAGGTGTCTAAAGCTCAGCAGCTGCAGCAGGAGTTGAGCAGAAGAGAACTGGAGTGTCAGAGCGGTGCCACTGATATGAGGGAACGCTATTATGCTGCCTGTAAGCAGTATGGGATACAGGTTAGACAACAAATAATTGCAAATTATTTGACATTGTTTAATGCTGATTTATAGAGACTGACCTATAATATTTCACAGGGGGAAAATGTGATTTATAGAGACTGACCTATAATATTTCACAGGGGGAAAATGTGGCAAGGGAGTTACACGCACTCGTTAAGGATCTGCCTGTAGTTTTAGAAGAAACTGGTAAAAAAGCAGCCTGCCTGGATGAAGCTATAAAATTTTACGCAGCCTTCATAAACTTTGTTAGTGACTGGTGAGTGTGACTCCCTGTTGTTTCTAATGTTGCATTGATTGATCTTTAGACAATCATGCCTGTGATTAAACCCCAATATAACCCTTACATGATGTGCAATTTTATTTTTTAGGTCTGACGAAGACCTGCCCATTGTAAGATTTGTCCAGAAGAAAGGAAACACTACTGTATATGAGTGGAAGACAGGAAATGTACCCACAGTTGTAGAAAGACCTGTAATGGAGGAAGCCCCACCTGATGTTGTCACGGAGGAGGCTGTAAGTGTGATAATATGACTCCATGAGTTCATTTTTATGTGTCTGTCTTTCATCCCTCTATCATTCGTGTTTTGTGCAGATTGATTGGGGTGACCTCGGTGGTGATGCTGGTACCAAAGAGGTGAATTTTGGGATATCTGTTGAGGATGGTGTGGACTGGGGTATTAGTCTAGAGTCTGGCACAGAGGTAAGAGCCTTAAATATTTAGTGCAAATATAAAGCCTTTGGTTATCAGATTTGGAAACAGAATTAAAATAGTCTGCCAATCAACTTCAGGAAACCAGTGCTGGTGGTATTGACTGGGGAGACTCTGAATCTACACCTGTGGAAATTGAAATTGTGGATGTTGGCACAGACTGTAAGTGTGTTGGGTACTGAAATTATGATAATTATATTGATAATATCATATTGATAACTGTACTTATTAAGAATTTGTTATAAATGTACTCTGCTTTTAAAAAGTTTAGGGGCAATGATTTTTTCATTTCAAATAATATTTCAAATAAATGCTGTTCTTTTTATTCATGTTTTATACATTAAAGAATCCTGGGGGAAAAATAATATATTTATATTTTATATTTTGAACTCTTCATATATATATATATATATATGGAGTAAATATAAATAAATATATATA
>JAUMHE010000061.1:11313511-11324534 GCA_032359235.1 Enteromius mattozi
TAAAATTAAAATTCAATTTCAATACAAGAATCCTGGAAAAAAAAAAATGTTTCATGGTTTCTTTACTCATATTAAAATAGAATTTTAGTGCTATGATATTTTACATTTTCCTTTATTTTTCTTAAAATAAAGGCACTATTGGTGAGCATAAATGACTAATTGACTTAAGCATTAAAAAAATGTAATGACATCAAAAATCCCCACCAGGGGCTGATTATTTCACTGTGAGATCTGCAGTTTGGTAAAATGATAGAATTACAGACAAGCACACATAATCATATTAGAAACATATTTATATCCATTCTGTAAACACATCATAATCATTGTGCATAATGCACAATTCCAAAGTCTGCAGATAATTTGACTTTTTCAGGTCCTGATGGAGTTGCCAGAGGTGAAGATGCTCTTTCTCTTCTAGAAAACTCACAAACACGTGGCCAGTTCATCAATGAGCTGAAGGAGGTACAACACTTCGCTGTTACAAGTATTAGACAGAATGTTTAGTCCTCACCCAAACCAAACTCTTTTTCTGTGTTTCTGCGGTCAGTTAGAAATGTTTCTGTGTCAGCGGCTCAGTGAGATGCGTGAAGAAAGTGACTTGGTGACCATGAGTCAGTTCCAGCTCGCTCCCACACTGATCCAGGCCCAGACTCCCGAGCGTGTGGAGGCCATGCTGGCAGACGTGCGTGACCTGCTAAACGGGCTCACTTCAGTACGAATGCAGCACCTCTTCATGATCCAGGCGTCACCACGGTAACTACACACTCAAACCTTTCACATACACAGTGCATTTCATATCTGTCATATCAGCTTACCTGAAAGGAATTGTTCACCCAAAAATGAAAATTTGACGAAATTTCAGCCATCCAAGAGATGAGTTTCTTCATTTGAAAACATCCGGAGAAATGTAGCATTACATCAATTGCTCACCAATGGATCCTCTGCAGTGAATGGGTGCCGTCAGAATGAGAGTCCAAACTGCTGATAATCCACAGTAATACTGTGTTCCTGACATCACAGTAATTCACAAAACTACTCCAGCCCACCAATAAACATCTTGTGCAGCAAAAGCTGTTAGTAAGAAAGAAAAAGGGAGAGTTCACATTACTTACCCTCATTCCAAACCCACAATCCTCAGAACACTAATTAAAATTTTTCTGAAATCTGAGCACTTTCTGACCCTGTATTGACAGTTACATAACTGAAATGTTCCCAGACCCTGAAACGTAGTAAGGACATCAGTAAAACAGTCCATGTGACATTAGTGGATCAACCATAATTTTACAAAGCTGAAAGAATATTTTTGTGAGCAAAGAAAACCAAAATAATGACTTTCTTCATCCATTCTTCTCCTTTAATTGTCGAGAGTATCTCTGCATGTAAACAATGCATGCACCTTGGGTGTTGTGAAGGAGAAAAATTGCTGAATTAAGTTATTTATTGTTTTCTTTGCATACAAAGTATTCATGTAGCTTCATAAAACTTCATAAAAAAGACTATTTTACCAAAATCCTTACTACATTTCTGTACACTTCAGTTGCATTACTGTCTGTTTAGGGTCAAAAATTAATGTTCGGAAGACTCTTACAGATTTGGACCGACATGAGGCTGAGTAATGACAGAAATTAATTTTTTGGGTGAATTATATAGATTAATGGATGGACTGGAGTGGATTATTGTGATGTTTTTAGCAGTTGTTTGGACTCTCATTCTGACGGCACCCATTCACTGCAACGTATCAATTGGTGAACAAGTGATGTAATGCTAAATTTCTCCAAACCTGTTTCGATAAAAAAGCAAACTCCTCTTTCTTTTAATAAACTATTCCTACAAGCCATTAGTTACACAACAAACACTAAACAGTTATTTATAGTTTTAATGTCGATGTATCTGAAATCTTGTAGTCAGGTTATGATTAATCTGGTGTTGTGTGTGTTTGTGTCACAGCTACGTGGAGCGTGTTTCAGAGTTACTGCGGCAGAAACTCAAGCAGGCTGATATCTTGGTTTTAAAGCGTGGCACGCTTGTTGAAAAAAGACAAGAAGCTCTGGAAGAACAGGCCAAGCTGGAGCCCCGCATTGATCTGCTGGCTGCTCGCACCAAGGAGCTCCAAAAACTGGTACAGTAAACCTGTATAATGATGTGTTTGTGCAAAAGTGAAACTGGCACCTTAGCAAACCTTCAAGTTCCTGTTCACACTCTTGCCCTCTTTGCAAAAGGAGCTGATGCTTGGCAGAGTGAAATATAAAAAGAAATAAGGTTAATAGAGCAAAAAAGCTAAACTAATGTAGTTAAATGTCATGGTGCACATAACATTTATTGAAAACTAAATCCTGAACTGGCTGAGAATATGAAAAAAGCTTCCTCTTTATCTATTTGTCTCTCTCTCACACACAGATTGAAGCTGACATCTCAAAAAGATACAACAACCGGCCCGTCAACCTCATGGGAGTTCATGTGTGACCAAAAGAGTATTTACATGCTGCACAGATGTATCATTTCATAAATATATTTTTCCCATTTCAATTGGGGGGTAATTGTTTTGTGGCGATTCCTTTTTATGGTGGAATAAAACTATTGCAATCACAGCGCTTTGAATATTCAAAGAAGGCTGTAAATAACTTGCGCTTACACAGCTGGCCTCATTAGTCTGAAGTGCTGAATTCAGTAAATGAACCATCTTAAGAGGCCAACATTTAAATATACAATTGCTAACCCTAATTTCTGTAAAGAAAAACATGTGGCACTTTCTATGGATAGGTTATCAAAACTTTAAAAGAAACGGTCAGAAAAAATGTACATTTTTGCAAACAACATATACAATAAAGTAATAAACTTCATTTTTTTTTAATTAAATGAAATATGAAGTTGCTGAATCATCAGTGTTTTAAAAACTGCATACTAGCAGAGTTAATTTTACCTGAATCAACAGATGTGACTTTTTAAGATTTTAAAGCAAAATGTTGTTTTGAAGATACCAATTAACATTAACATGTGCATAATTTTCTCACACATTATTTATATATATATATATATTTTTTTTTTTTTTTGGAGAGTTCAGATGTCAAAGCCTCTGTGGCATTTGAATTTTTATTATTTTATTTTAATTTTTTTCATTCCTGTGTAGGTTCAGTAATTTCACTTTAATGGCAATTGATGTTATTTTCATTGCCATTGAAGTGAAGTAAGTGAACATAAACGTAGAAGCTTTAAAAAAAAAGATCTAATTTTATACGATAATTTCAGATCACACTTAGCATCTGAACTCTTCATAAATATATATTTATATATATTCTAGGTGTTATTTTAAGAGCATTATTGCTGTAATGTTAACTTGTATGGGGTCATGCAAGGAACTACTTTTTCAGCATGAAGACACTAAACTGAACAACTGTCAGTAAACACTTCACATTGTCACAAAATCCAGAACAATATCATGATTTCCACAAAAGTATTAAGCAGCACAACTCTTTTTAACATAAGAAGCACCAAATTCGCATATTAGTGATTTCTGAAAGTTCATGTGACACTGAAGACTTAGCTTTGCATCACACGAATAAATCAATTTAAATCATTAAATAATCAATTAAATGTAAGTAATATTTTACTTGGATCAAATAAACGCAGCCTCTGTAAGTTTGAGGTTTCTTTAAAAACATCTTGCCAACCACAAAACTTCTGAAAATTTGAAAATATACCTAGAATGTTTTCCTTGTATAGTCCATCTAAAGATGAATTCCACTAATGTATTCTATAGTAAACATATATTGAAATATATTTACTTTGCAACAGCATATGATTATAACACGAACTGCACCAGCACTCATCTGAAAGACTCTAGCCATACATCTCCCCCATGTTTTATCACTGCGTTCTCTCTGTTTTGCCCTGGGGCAGCTGGTATAATCACATGGCAGAAACACATTATGCTCACAAGATTAAGGATCTAATGGACATCATCTTTGCACACCCCCTACATCTAAGGCAAGAAACAGTGAAGCATTACAGCTCAATTTCAGACCCAAGTTTTAAACCATACTGGTATTGTGGACTATGTGTCGTTGAACATTTAAACCAAAATTTTAACCATGATATTATCTGCGGCGCACTCTCACTTCATCGATTTGCAAAATGCACACACATCCATTTTTTCTTTTGTCTGTCTCCGCCTATCCCCCCACTGTCTCTGATGAAGCTATGATAAGTAGAGGGTTGTGCTCGGCCCAATCATCGCATGTGCCATCAATCAGTCCAGACAGGCCCCTGTTTACTGACACAGAAGCTTAAAAGAGCAGCCATTACAAAACACTTTGTTTTCCGCATAGTCGACAAGAGCAGAAAAACAAGACAAAGGTCTGATCATTTATCAAATATTCCACCATAACATCATACTGATGATCAAACGAAGACTAAAATTGCCACTGGGTGACAGACCTAATCTCTTTTTGGGCCCTAAAAGCTTTTTGCCTTTCATTTGTTTGTCAAAAATCCCCCTCATCCCTGCAGCGGGCAGATGCTCTGAGGCGATGGCCAGGGTAAGACCCAGACTGCTGTGGCCCAGAAGACTGAGGTTGCCAAGACAACTGGCCCAGCACCCCTGCTGTTGTCACTCTGCCTGTGTCGCTCAGTCATTGATTCTCTCCATCTCACCAGCTCTCCACATGCAGCTTGCATTGTTCTCAATGGCCCTCATTGAGAAGGCATTGTACACGATAACACACCTACCAACTCTCCCACGTCCATTTCATCGTACCACACATTAACAACCAAAAACCATATTGAATGCAAAAATAAAATAAAAAAATCTAAATGCTAATACCAGTAAGCAGACCTGTGTTTCAGCATTTAATAACAAAAAAACTACATACATAAAGCTGTTGTCATGTAGACCAAATAACATCATCAAATAAGAAATACATTGAAAATACAATGTAAATAATGGTCACACCCTATTACGCTCCGCGCACAATGGTACGTCCTGCAATCCTACATCTGTTAAATACAAAGTATTAAAAAAATCAGACGTTCACAGAGACACATCATTAATATCTAAACATCTCGATACCTAAGCGTCGACTGTGCTCGATGCAGCCAGAGGCTCTCGTGAATGCAACATTTGGACTTATCTGGAATCGCTAATTTGCATTTTCACATCAGAAACGCCATAACCGTCAACCGCCGAACGGCAGCTGCAACACATCATTGTGACTTTCATTGAAGACTATTATCAATGCACATCAATTTCACTTGAGTCCTGGACTTTAATTGTAAGTAACACCAAATAAGGCTATTTTAATGGAGAACACGCAATTAATATCCACTAACTGTACGTTTCAATTCTGGTCGATCATATCTAACGGTACATTGAAACCTCTAGACTCATATTGGCCTGAGAGTGACGGTTTCTTCCTCAGCCGCTTGGCTTCGTTTTGCAGCTTCTGTCGGATGTAGCCCTTGATCTCTGCATCAGTCTTGCCAGGAAAGAAATACTGTACGGTTCCTGTACAGGAATATTTCCGGAAATTAGGTATAATAGATTCACATTAGTGTAAATTTTGACAACCTTTAAAATGACAGAACTCTTACTCAATATTGCCTGGACCTCCTCGGTGGGGAGAGCAGGCTTTGGTTGGCCTCTCTTGTTGTACACGACTCCAGATATAGAATGGGAAGCCAGGCATTCCCTCTCGTAGAGTCCACGGAGCAGGTCGTTGGTCAGTTTTTGGGCAGTGGTGCCTGTGTTACACCTCTCCAAAAGGTCAGGAGTGATAAACTAAAAGAAAAATATATGCAAAGTAATTAATGATGCTACCTATTTGAACTTGTGAAATATATATCCATTGATAAGAATTTACAAGTTCTTCTTTCATGTATGTTAGAAGTGGCAGATATGACAAAAACATCATGTAGCAATTTTCTTCAGACAGGATCACAATCTACAGTTCTTTCGGATACTGGTTTATAAGGCTATTTTTGCAACTGAGCAGTACAGCCAACTGCTCTAATTGCCCTATTAAAAATATATATCAGTACAAGCTAACAACAGAGAAAAGGATAAAGATACAGCATTTATATACTGAAAAAGCATAAGATAAAATGGCAAAAGAAAAAAAACCTTGTACACTGAAAAATAAAATGGTGTAGGATTACTTTTAAATTATTTTTTTCCTATCAAACAAAGAAATTGCTAGTAAATTGCACAAAATAATTACAACTAAACAAGTAGCACTGAATTAAACATGAAAGGTTTAGATAAAAAAAAAAAAAACTTTAAAACCACAATAATACAAAGACCCTGACAAGTTCTTTTGATATTAATGTCATATTGAAAATATGGAGTGCTACAATATCAGGATGAAAATAGAGCATGACAGAAAATATACAACCCAACTGGTTGTATGAATAATGACCCAATTACGAACAATTAGAATGTTGCGCAACCTCTGATTATAATGTTTAACTAACTACCTCTGTGAAGAGCCCGTCCCTCTGAGCATTCTGAGTGGCCTCATGAGGTTTCTGTGGTCCTGGACCCTGATTCAGCCATTGCCCATTCACAATGGCTGGAGGGGAACGCACATCTGGTATCGCAGCATCTGCCTCAGCAGGTGCCTGTGCCGTGCCTTGAGAATCTGGGGTCCCAAGAGAGGTCCCGTTGTTCCCATTTGACCACATCTGGGTCTTCTCGATCAGCATTTCCAGGTTTCTTGCTAGCTTTCCACATGCTGTAGTGAGTACATCGAATGTGAAGATTGGATTTATGCAATTCGATAAATCAAAACACCTAACAGAATCAAACAATATTGACCTGTAAGGCACCTAAGTTGTTCCTTCAAGTCCTCCATTTCCCTCTGCATGCATAAGACCATGGCAATAAGCTCCTTCTTCGAATAGGACTGTAAATAATGAGCCTCCTGCCATCATAAAAGTACACAAGCTCAGGTCTAGAATCAAATGTCTCGCAAGCAAACAAGTACGTCAACAAGCAAATGTCTCGAAGTGACTCCAATCCTACCTCAGTCTCAGAAGCAGGAGGACTGTCAGTGTAGAGGTCTGCGGAAGAACAATCCAGCTCATTAACCTGTTATGACAAGAAAGAGTCCTAATATTTTCTATTTACTCAGTCAGTTGTCATTGATAATTGTACAACAGTTCATTTCAGCTGTCAAATCTGATCATGTTTTCTCTCCCCATGACCGAATTGAGGTTTCTCTCACACTTCCTCTCATATGCTGTTTCAGAACAGCTGTCATTTTGTGTGTTGCTTATTTGATAATTAAAGAAGTATGATTAATAAACTATATGAACTTCCATTAATACTGATTACTAACTGTTTGAATACACTTGTGTCTTATGTTTTCGTTAAATACACCATTTTCTTTGGGAAACTGTTTATATAATTTGAAAAAAGTACTTATTTGTCTTGGTGAATAAAACTGCTGGTGTTCGAAACTGTCTAAGACAGGATGTGATGCAGAGAACTGCGGGTATCCTTACTAGAAAACATCTGTTGTTTTCCAAAAGCTGTTATGCTCTTTATATATGTTTTCTCTCTATATGATACAATGTTTATTCTAACTGAATGGTTGTTACGCTGCATGCCTTTTTTGTCTATTAAAGAAGTGTATCAGCTGATGCTTGGAAAATAAACTTTGAAGAAGCTTGACCAGAACAGAACTTTGCATTGGTGGTCATTCCTCATTCCTGAATGAAACGACTGAGCATTCGACAACTCTAAGAAAATACAGGAATAATCTATCGGCGAAAGAAGGAAAAAATAATAATCTAAACCAATGGGCTAATGCATGTTAAACTGTGATATTAGGTGATATTAGTGAGTATATCCAAATCACAGCTTGCCTGATATTTAAAGCAACAGTAGCTTTAACACCGCTTACATATGCACTGACAAGGTTGATACCTTGTTTACCATCAGAAGCTTACACCGTACTATCAGTCAGTGCAGATGTGGTGAACTACCTGTTGACAAAAACATGTTTCAAAAATTATTAAGATGACCTCCAAGCCTGACTAGGTCCTCAAAATCCATTTAAAACCACAGAAGAGACCAGCATACGAGAACAGAAGACCAGCAAAACATCTCAACTACTTTAAGATGTTTTGTCAGCAAAGGTAGCCACTACTGCCATACAAAAGCAAAGCCACTGTATGCTTAAACTCTTAAAATGAGAACCTATATTGTGGCCTCAAAACAGAAAACTGGTATTTTCCATGGGGGAAGTACCATGGTAATTTTTATAAGGGTACCAACAAAATAGCTTGAAAAGAAGAGATTGTTTCAAACTTTCTAAAGTTTCGAATTTCAAAACTTTTAACTCACTGCTGAGCTTGTACTCGGAGAGAAAGAGTACAGTGCTTCAGTAGTGCGAGCGCCCGATGAGGTTTCGATCAAATGGTGTATTGTACCATGCTTTACCCCATTGTTCTCCATTAGCGGCCAGGCATGGCCGCCTGCCCTGCCTCACACCACTGCTGCAGGATAGGAAAGCATTCAATCTAATGCTACACGGTGTGAAAAGTGTACTAGTAAACCAACAACAATAAATTATGAGGGAGATTGTTGCGTTAAATGTTGCCAACAACCGACGTGGAACAACTGAGAATCAAAACAGAAAGGATTTGATGTGTGTCTTTTCTGTCAAAATGCACCCAAAACATCGATTAAACACCCATAATGAGAAAAAGCCCAAACCTTGATATCTAACTTCTGAAGACCGGCGTCGGATGAGCTATTTTCTTCTGCTTTCTCTTTGGAGGAATACATTTTTCTTCGTTTCTGTGCACCGTTCTGTTGAACAGTGGGGTTGACATGATACTAATTATTCTTTTGGGATCAAACATATGCCATTAACAGTTACAAACAAACAATGAGACATTAAACACTCAAAAACACGTTTCCATCGGTCATCTTACACTGAAGCAGTCCGGTTTTTGTTCCTCTTCTTCATCCTCTTCATTTTCGTAGTCAAGAATTCGCTGCGCTTTTGTTTTCCTTCTCATTTCTCTCCCATTATTTTATTTGCGAGCGAGAAAAAGGGCTCCACTCTGCATAATGCAGTTACGCTGTATTGGACTAAAATAACACTATTCCTCTCTTTCTGAGATTTAGACGCTGCAGGTCTACTACAGATACCGACAACTATGTTCCTTGCGATTATTCTACTTCAGCTCAAATACTTGAGTGAATCCATGGAAGGACAGCACTTTACCGAGAAATGACAGGGAACACATTTGAGGCTAACGCGCCGTAGCGTAACGTGGCACGAGCTTGAGTCCCGTCTAGATTCAATCTAACGGCAGATCCTCACAACAGGAAATCATTTGCAAAAAAATTTACCATGGTAACCCTAGTTTCCGCCAAAATACCCTAGTTAATGCTGTACTACCGTGATAAATCATTACAAATTCTCTTTCAAACAATTCAAGAAGCTTTCAGAGCCTTCATTTATGTTATTGATGGCACCGTCACCAAATACCAAGTTACCTCAGTTTTATTGTAGTAACAGTAACTGTAGTAATTATGGTATGTCGGCGGAAACTATGGTTACCACGGTAAATATTTGTAAGGGGCGCTCTTTTTAAGTCATGTTTCCCCTCGATGTGTAGCATATTGTATAGGCGCTCATAAACAATAGAGCATTTCCAAAGACAGTCTTATTTACAGAGAATTTAGCCTGACAATTGAGAAAGTTAGATTCGTCATGCAGTTTAAAGAAAGATATCCCGAGGCGTCAAAAAAAATAAATAATAAACTTGAGTCTTATTTTGTGATTATAATACGTTTTTGGTTTGAAGAAGATCAGTTAATAATATTAGATTGTTTATAAAAACAGATTTAACACCGTTTACCCTAAAAAGTTACTACTTTATAAATGTATTAGCCACCACTTTCATATGATCAAATAAAAAATATGTTTGTACTGTATAGGAGATTATGATGTGCTCATTTCAAGAGCAAAGTTGAGCATTGCTTTGTATAAAGTGACCATTTCAGGTGCTTTTGTAATTATTGGAAACCTAAACACAAGTATTTTTTCCTTAAAATGAATTTAAAGTTTTAAATGTGAATACATCGATGATAAGGAGAACGAAAAAAGACTATTTAAGGTTAAATGCAGTCACACAGACTAATTTCCAAGTATCAAATGTGTTTTCTAGAATAAACACATTCTCTGAAATGTTATTTTCTGGCTGATCCAGTGATAACCATAACTTGGAGCTTGACATCTTGAATGGCAATAGATGTTTGCTGCCTCCAAATGACATTTCCATTTCCAAGATTTTTCCTTTGTAATCAATTGTTATGCTTGCATATTTTCTTCAGTACCTCCTGACTTATGCAGCATAGCAGAATTTTATGAACAACAGTTTACTTTTGTTATAAAGCAATGAACTGTGATATTTTTAAGAGTTCATACTTGAGCATTCAATGTGGCCTCAAAAGAAACAGCAATGCAACTAAATGCTAACAGGCCTCTTGTATATAACTCTCCTGACTGTATCTATAATATTTTTTATATCTGAATTTCTCAATGCATGTCTCATAGAGAATGTTAGCTGGAGAGAGACTTGGAGGCATTCAGCTCTTTTTCCCACTGCCTCTCAAGGCTAACTGACGCAAGCATCTGACACAAAGAAGCATGTTTGATGTAGATATCCATTAAAAACCTTTAAAGATCAAAATAGCTGTAATTCATAATTCATCAAACAAAAACGATAATATTATGAGGAGGGTAGTTTCAATCTTGAACCCTGTTATAGAACAGAAGCGACCTCTGGCCTGTCAAACACACTCAATTAGCGCCATCTAGTGGTTATAAGTAACTAAACGCATTTTATAGTAAAGTATTTAAGTCAACCTTTGTGTAAAGTGATATAATTTAATGCAGCGAATTAACTACATATATATATATATATATATATATATATATATATATATATATATATATAAATTTATTTCCATTAAAATCTGTAAATCAATGTGGACTTAAAACTTAAAAAC
>JAUMHE010000061.1:11324554-11342113 GCA_032359235.1 Enteromius mattozi
TATATATATATATATATATATATATATATATATATATATATAAATGTATAACGGTATGCATTTTTCTAAATGTCGTCAGAAACGTTTTTGTAGCCTAGGTTTTATGTGCTAATAGATAATTGACTATCAAAGATTAGCCTACGCTGTGAAATAGTCACTGGAGTAAAAAGTGTGACAACTTGCCCCAATGTGATAATACATTACTTTTTTTTGTCATAAAGCATTGTCCATTAATTAGTCTCGGTATCCAAGTATTTCTGGCCAGTGTTTTAGTGATTGTCAATAATTTTGTAACTTTCAGTACCACTTCAGAATATTGCAAACATCGCTAATATCGTATGCCCAGCAAGCTCATTAAGAAAGGGAAGACAAATAAAGGCGAAACAACTGATATAAGTTAAATAGATACCAGACAGATACCAGTTTTAAATGATTTTATAATAAAAATAAAATAATAAAAAAAGAGTCTTATTTATAGGTTTACAACGGGGAATTTTGATGAATGATCTCATCCCGTATGTGCACTAGAATATTCTACGCGTGCGCAGTGGCAGCATGTTTCAGCGCCTCAGTTCAGCCAAGTTGTCGGCAAGAGGAAATTCTGCAAGTCATGGTGGGCCATTCAAAGCGAGAGGGGAGTGACAACCACATAGAGATCTAAGGGAATAAGTGCGTAGTTAGTTGGAAGTGACTGATGACAGTGGCTGTATATGCATGTAGAGGCATTCGGAGTCATTTGTCAGTAAACTCTTCCTGAGTAAGTATTAAAACGGACTATTTTGATGCTATGCTAGCGGGCTAAGTTAGCTATAGCTTTCGAAATTGCGAATGTGGGAGTGTTTGTCAGGGCGGCTGCTGCAAATGCACAAGACAGCTTTGCGTGAACTGAAGGAACCGTTTTGAACGGTTAGGTTTGACCAGTTGACAAGAACTGGGTATTTAATAAAAGTTGTTATTAGTAATTCAATGTCCCCGGTAGAACCCCGCCAGGGCCCGCCTCCTTATTGGCTGTAGCGCGGAGAGGAAATGAGTGACAGGCATCTTAGCCAATCAGAGGCTGTTGCGCCACTTGTTGCTAACGGGCTGTTTGGCTGTGATAGCGGAAGTGTAAGAGGTCAATACTTCACAGTGCTTGGACAAGTAAATTGTTCTTAGATGGGGTTTTAGGAGGGAGGAGATGAAAGTAGGCAGGGATTGACGTTGGGCCGAAGCTCAGTCACCGATCTGGAATTTATTGGTGGCGAATATGCGCGAATTCTTTGGGTAATTTTGGTTATTAGAGGGTTACAGGGAAGGATGGATTGATGTGGGTGTGATTGTGAGGTGGGTGTATATGGTGGGAGGTCATGAATATTTTATAATAACAGTTTGATAGTAAGTATTGTATTATTTTAATTAGGTTGTTAAAATACTTTGTTGATGTGCTTTTATAAGCCTGAGTGTGTTAACATTAGAATGTTGAAATGTAATTTGTGTAATATACTACATTGTAATGCAAGCACCTTTGATGCTATTTCATTGATTAAGCTTTAACTGCAATCCCCTTGCATTTGAAAAATTTACACTTTAATTGCTAATAATATTGTAAAATTTTGATTAATTTTAAGTCTTTTATTTCTGTGCAGGCTCGGTGAACTTTGGAAGCGAATGCTTACAAATATTTAAGCTGGATACAATTTGGGTGAAAAAAAAAAAAAACTTTCTTCAAAGACAGCAAAAGAGGATTTATCTTCACCTTTAGTCCTGTTTGATTAGAAGCACATGACTGTGGAACAAAGCGAGCATCCTTTTATCTTGTGTCTGCTTTCGATTTTCTATCGTATATGAGGCTGACCATAACTTAATCGGCTTTGACATTTGTTTGTGTGTATTTTTTGTTTTTGTTTTTGCTTTTTAGTTCCTTTTTGAGTTTTTTTTTATTTTTTGTTCCTTTGCAAAGAAATGCTTTACTTGAAAAAGTACTTCACAGAGGGTCTTATTCAGTTCACCATCCTCCTGAGTCTAATTGGGGTACGGCTGGACTTGGACACTTATTTAAACAATCAGCTCCCCCCACTCCATGAGATCATCCTGGGCCCCAGCTCGGCCTACACCCAGACGCAATTCCACAATCTCCGTAACACCCTGGACGGCTATGGCATCCATCCTAAAAGTGTGGACCTCGACCATTTTTTCGCCACTCGTCGGCTTCTGAACCAGGTGCGCTCCCTGGACCATCTGCGTGTGCCCAGCACTGAGCTGAGTGCCTGGCTGGTGCATCGTGACCCTGAGACTGTGGTTTCGGCAACCAGTCAGTCCGGCCCCAGCATTGCCCTGGACAATGGGGGCAGCCTGGAGGACGTGAACAACTCCGAAGCCTCGGCCATGAGAGGGGCTGGCGGTGCTTCTGAGACCACTTACAGCCTCAGTGGAGAGGACAACCTGGGAGCCGTGGCCCCTGAGGACAGTCAGGAGCAAGGGGAGAGAGAGAGCAGTGACGACCTCTCCAAAGAGGTACAGTAGCTGTGTGTTTTTAGCTTAGCCTACCGTAATTAGATTGGCATTGGTTCGTATTTGATTTCTTCAAAGAGAGAACCGTGTTATGCTATTATCTCTAGCTATTAGATTAAGCGAATTGCATAGTGGGTATTAAGAGCGTTGTATGTGAAAGAGTAGTATTCCTACTCTACATTATGAGCCTTTCAGTAGTAGCTGGGCAGGGTGTGGTCTCATCGATAGAGCTGTGTATCTCTTAAAACTAGATAGTTGTGATAATGTTAATGTTTTAGGCTGTTAGTAAGGTAAATGTTACATTTTCTAGCAATGTCACAGCATTGAAATGTGCAACAAATACTGCACTGAATCAAATGGAGATTATAGTAGTAGTAGAGGTCATCTAATCTTGTGGGTTTTTTTCAGGAGGACCTTATAGGATATGTAGTATTTTTATTTTTTGAGAGAGATACGTGGTTCGTTTGTGATTTATTTAGGATTAAATGCTTGGGACAGTTAGCCAAATAAGAGCTGATGAAAGCGCTTCATCTCCCTCATTAAATGTAATTATCTGATGATGTCCTGTAATCTTAGACCTTTTATGACGCTCCCCTTTAATGAATATATTTCTAGGACATTGACCTAATAGACATCCTATGGAGGCAGGATATTGACCTTGGTGCTGGCCGAGAAGTATTTAACTATAGCAGCCGGCAGAAGGAGAGTGAGGCTGATAAACCTAATGAAGAGAACGAGGAGGCAGTTGGAAGAGAGGAAAGCTGGAGAAATGGACTTAATCTCCAAGCAGTTCAGAGCCTAACTCATGTTGATGGAGAGACAGGAGAGAGCATACCTACGGAGGTATGTGCTGTAATATGCTAGGATTACAGGAAGGTGTGAGGAGCACAGCAAGGTTTTGGTTAATAATGCTTTTAGATTATTCAAAAAGGTTGGTGAGCTGTAGATGTGAAGTGAATTTCAGTCATCCTTGGAATTACATGGACTTTTCTTGTTGTATTTCCTAGCTTACCAGTCTCGGTGCTCAGACTTCATTATCCCTGCAGGAATGTCTGAGGCTTCTGGAGGCCACCTTTCCATTTGGAGAAGAGCCAGAGGTAGCGACAGTGAAATTCATGCTACATTACAGATTAAAACTTGGCAGGTTTTTTTTGTTTGTCATTTTACATTGTCTTTTTTTCTCTTTAGTTCCAGGCCACTGGACCCACCTCACAGCTGAGAGCTTCAACCGAGGAAACACCTTCAACGTCACAAGGGATCTCTCTACAAGCCCCTCTGTCACAGTCTGATGCACCACTAGACCTGGAGCAGCAGTGGCAGGATATAATGTCAATAATGGAACTGCAGGTTTGTAAATTTATTGCATTCAAAATTGGTGAAGGGAATATAAAGACATTATTTATGACATAGTGACAGTGCTTGTAATAGTGTCAAATTCCTTGTATTGCTCTAAAAAAGTCTAATTGACACATTACAACACAGCGCAATGAGGTTGTGTAGGGATCTTATATGATATTAGGGTTGTCACAGTGAAGGAATTTCTCCTGCGGTCATTTTGAATGGCTCAATATGCGGTGTGTGTGTATAAATAATCTATGTGTGTGTATGTTACAATGTAACAGTCATATTCAGAAACCAATGAAACTACAACAATAACGAATTTAAATCACGTTCAAACAGAAGTGAACTAAACATAACAGTCCACAGAACAGAACATTCCTCTGCGGTTATGTCGTCGATGGCACGGTGTTGCGATACTGCAGTTATCACGACAGCCCTATATGATATAATATAATTTCCTGTTTTATGTTGTTTTAATGAACGTTGGTCTTATTGTACAACTTTGACTTATATTATCCAACTGTGTCCAAGTCATTGTTTATTTGAAATAAAGTGAAATAATGTTTAGTTAATCAATAGATAAGACTATAGTACTGAGCATCACTGCAATAAACCATGTCTAATATTCATTACATCTTTTTTTAGGACATGGAGGTGAACAATACAGCAGTAAATGTCACCATGAATAATGACCCCAATAACAACAATGCCAGCACCACCGAATCAGCCACAGTAGGAAGTTTTGAACTTCCACGGTCCACTCTCATTAACCAGGATGTTAGTCTCCACCAGGCATCACTTCCCAGTTGCAGCCAGGACTTTCCCCCACTCTTTAACCCAGAGCTGGATTCCACCAGTGTACAGCGGCCTACCTTAGTCAGGCTCTCTTCTAGCAACTCCTCCAACGTCAATTCATCATTTGGAGCTACAAACTTGACCGGACTCTTTCTCCCACCACCTCTAAACAGTACTACAAACCTAACCACCACTCCGGTGCTGCCAGATCCATTTTCCAGTCTGTTGGAAGAGTCTATGCTGGATGAAATTAGCCTGCTAGACCTTGCGATGGAAGAGGGCTTCAGCCAAGACCAGGCTTCTCAGCTCGAGGATGAGCTCGATTCCGACTCAGGTCTTTCATTGGACTCCAGCCATAGCCCAGCCTCACCTAGCAACTCGGAGACATCCTGCTCTTCAGCTGCATCATCTTCATCCACCTCTGCTACGTTCTCAGAGGAAGGAGCTGTGGGCTACAGCACTGATTCGGAAGCGGCCACAGCAGAAGCGGAGGAAGGAGCTGTTGGCGGCTACCAACCAGAGTATAGCAAGCTGTGCCGCATGAGCTACCAAGATCCATCTCAGTTCCATGGCATACAGCAGTTGGAAAGTGTCAATCACAACCACACTTACAACCTACCACTGGCATCACCCTACTCTGAGCGTTCTCAGCTGTCCACATCCTGCAGCAAGAAAGGCAGAGACAAGCAAATGCAGCAGACAAAGCTCCAGCCACAAGAAGACTGTGTTGACAGGCAGTCTAGCCGTGATGAACGTAGGGCGAGGGCCATGGATATCCCATTCTCCAATGAAAAGATCATTAACCTCCCCGTCGAGGAGTTCAACGAGCTTCTGGCCAAGCACCATCTCAACGAGGACCAGCTCTCGCTCATTCGAGACATCCGGCGCCGTGGAAAGAACAAAATGGCGGCACAAAACTGCCGTAAACGCAAGCTAGACACCATCCTGAAACTCGAGCAAGGCGTGCAAGACCTGCAACGTGAAAAAGCTCAGCTGCTAAAGGAGAAGATGGAGTACTGTAAGTGCATCAGGCAGACGAAGCAGAAGGTTCAAAGCCTTTCCCAGGAATTGTTCGCACAGCTGCGGGACGAGGAAGGCAGACCCTACTCGGCCAGCGATTACTTTCTGCAGTACGGCCCCGATGGCGTTGTTCTCATGCCTCGTAACATGACCACAGAACAAAGCAACAAGCCCGACAAGAAGCAGAAGGACAAAAAGAAGTGAGGAACTCAAACTGTTGCCCTTTTATTTTTCGCAAAGGCACTACCATACAAAGTATTTCAAAAGGCAAAGGAAGCCTTTTTCTTTGAGACGATTCTAGCGAGGAGAAGAAAATTGCATCATTGATTACTCTTCCTGCTTTGGGTTTTCTTTGTTCCTTTTCGGTTCAGAAGTTTTCTCCTGAAAGCGGCATTAAAGCAGACGTGCTTTATGTAGTACTGATTTCTCATTGATGTACAGAAAGGTGCGAGCAAATGGGATCCTTTCAGATGCCAACTGAAAGAACTGTCCAGAACGTGAGGTCATGGAGGACACCAACAAAATGTTCTTAATTGAAAGAACTGTTCGGTAATGCTCCCAAAAATGTAGTCGCTGATAATAATACACCACACTAAGATGACGTTTACCACGGGGATGCAAAAATTGTTACATTTTCAGCATTAGCCCATGCTGTGTGTTCATGCGCACTCTGGGATATTATTGGTGGGTGACAAGCACGACCCCTGAGAGCTGTTAGAAAAAGAGTGCGCTAGAAGTGAAGCCAAAAGAAACTACAGGCATGCCAATACTAACCAAAGGTTGTGTTGTGCTGTTGTGTTGTTCCCAATGAATCATACAGGTCACTCTGTGGATCCAAATTCACATTTTCACTTACAAAAAAAAACAAACAAGTTTGTTAGTCTCACTGGACAGCAAACCCACCTGGAATTTCTCTGGAGGGTCAATTTGCCAAGGAACTTTTGGACGGCGAAATGAATAGCGCTAACGAGTGAGTTTGAATTTAGCTTGGCTTGATGAAAAGCATTGGAGGTGCAGATGGAGGATGGATACACACTGCATTATTACTAATAAATCAGCTTCTGTACCCCTTTCAGCACTGTAAATCAACACTGTAGTTTGCCTATAAGCTTTTTTTCCTCTTCTGCTGGGGAAAGGGTCTCTCAGGCCTTTCTGTCAGCTTTTAATGTAACTCTCTCCCATGTGCGTAAACTTTTTAATAAGCCATCAGACACGGACACCTGAGTGGTATCAGTGCAGTTTGCTCCTGAATCATGTGATAAGAGTCTGGTGTGTCTTGGTATACAGGATTAATTGAAACGAGCCATTTGCTTTTAAAGTTCATAATGTTTGGTCTTTGTTGCAGACCAAAATTCTCTGTTGCTACTGCAATTCATGCTAGTGGCTTTTGTCTGGTGCGGTGAAGGAACGTCAAGAGACGCTTTTGTTACAGTTGTTCTGTCATTTGAAAAAGGAATAAAATTCTCACCAAAATATACGAATAGTAGCAGGCATAGGTCGTTATTACATTTAAAACTACAACTTCTCATTAGCTGGGTCAGTGTCTTAGCTTTGATGTGACGTGAACCTGACTTTTTTTCTTTTACCCAATACACTACTTTTAGTAAAAGTACCTTCATTGCTAATTGAGTGAAGCCATGAATGGTCTCCTGGCAAATTAAAGCAGTTAAGCTTGTGCCAATAACCAACTGGATCGTGCTTTACTGCAGCCTGAGGATACAGCTGACCTTATACACTGACATATCAATGAATGGGTAAAAAAACAGTAACACTGGTGTGAATGTCTAATTTACATGTTGTTCATCTTCATCCTCTTCTGTCAGTCTCTGTCGTTTCCATCTACACCGTTCATATAGCACCATGAGACACAGTCAGTGTCCGTTTTGGTGTGACATGAATAAATATGCAAGACATGGTAATTTTTTGTCTCAGAAATGGAAAAGAGACAATCTTTATGTTACTGGTTACAAATACTTAGCGTAGTTGGGGTAGAGATAATGAAAAAAGACGAGCGATTCGTTCTCATAGATGAACTTTGAATCCCTGTTATACTGTCATAACTACTTGCCATTAAGCACTGTTGTTTTTCGTTTGTCTTGTTCGGTTTGTAAATATTTTTGTGTTCTGTATGTCTCTTGTCCTAATCGCTTGGTTTAGCCAGGCCTTTTTGCACCTTCTTTGGATTTGCCTGTTCAGAGTATTCCTATATGATTTGTGTTGAGAGATTTGCTGGCAATCTGGAATTGTTCTTTTATTAATTATAATAAATATTTGTTTCATTTCCTTGGCTTTCCTTGGTTTTATATAAAAATTGAGAAGATTTGTGATTATTATAAACAAATAGCATAATAAATTGAAGTAAAAAAAATTAAATTTGGTTATACTTCAAAATCTCTCCCTATAGTTATATAAATATGAATTATGTCCTGTCATGATAGGACAATATTTATCCGAGATACAACTATTTGAAAATCTGGAATCTGAGGGTGTAAAAAAAATCAAAATACTGAGAAAATCACCTTTAAAGCTGTCCAAATGAAGTACTTAGCAATTCATATTACTAATGAAAAGATTAAGTTTTAATATATTTGCGTAGGAAATTTACTAAATATTTAAATGGAAAATGATCTTTACTTAATATTCAATGATTTTTGGCATAAAAGATATACCTGTGCGACTTTAGGCTGGTTTTTTGATCCAGGGTCGTGTGTGTGTTTGCTGTATATTTATTATTTATATATAAATACACACACACAGCATATATTTTGAAAATGTATTTATGTCTATTTATATTCATATAATTTATATTTAAAATAAATATTTTAATATATAAACATGTTTCTGAAATATATACGTGCATGTGTGTGTAATTTCATATACATAATAAATATACACAGCACACATAAATATATGATGTAAGCAAAAACTTTTATTTTGGATGCGACAAACCGCGATTAATCATTTGACAGCACTATTAAAATATTATCTTCAAATAGGGGTTAATTTCATGTCAAAGGAGTTCAGCTGACAAAAAAAGAGACTCCCTGTCTAAGTAATTTACCGAGATTAAAAGTATTGACCATTGACCTTAATCAAAGTATAAGCATAAATAATTATGACCGGTTTTGACAGAAATACAACAAAGATTTTTATTTTTGAAAATGGTATTTCATTGGCAAATGCTCTGATAATATGCAATAATAATATGGTTTAACAAAACTAGCATACAATCGTTAAAGCTCAGAACATAAAAAAACGTACTACAGGAGAACAAATGTTACAGGTTTTCTACTTCGCTGTATGACAGTAATAAGACAAAAGAGTATCAAAGTAAAAACCAATCTTCAGCTGACTATACACAGTGATACTGATGTGCTAGGAAATGGCAAACCTATTTACAAACACAAATGTCAAGAAAGACTGTTAATATCCAATGGGGCTGACTCACAAATAGCACCTACAGTGAGACCAGACATGTCATGGGCAAACAAACACTGAAGAGTAACAGCTGCTGGCATGTCTTTATAAAACCAATCGTATCAAAGCCAGTTCCAAACGTCAAATAAGGCCTATATCTTACACCTCTCGTTTACCATGGGCCTAGATACAGTCATGCGTTCAACGACCACCTGCACTGACAGATGTATAAAATTGTCATTTTCTTAATAATCTGTTAAGGCAGTAATATTTTAACATTAGTTATATATACATAAAATTAAGAATCGTGGAATACATCAGGACGTTTTTGAGACAGCTACAGCATCAAAGAAAACCGACCCAGTATGATAGACTAAACACTGTAATCTACACAGTGAAGGGGGGGAAATGTTCAACATTTCTAACATGTAAAGAACACTGTTTCACATGTATGAATATCAGACTGTGATTCTCCTTCAAAACATGATCTGAATGTTTCCGTCCATAGAAAGCATGAAGAGTACATAAAATGTGCAAAGTCACCCGTCAAGCACACTGAGATAGCAGTGTTCTATTTGCTTCATCTATGGCAACGGTGCCCAAACTAAAATATGCTGAAACCTATGTAGATTACAGTTTATACTGTTGCTTTTTTACAAATGTCTTCCTTTGCCATCTTAAAAAACAATGAAGAACAAAACAAGCATATCAATGGCCACGACTGATATTGACTGTCCCTTACACCTTTTTTTTTTGTGTGTGTGTGTGTGCGTGCGCGTGTCTAGTTTTTGTCATCCTTCTTCTCTTCCTCTTCAGTGGGGTATGAATGCCAGGTGAGACGTTCCTCGTAAAAGGAGATGACCACTTGTGGACACTTTACATTCGCCTCCTTGGCTGGTACTAGATCAGCTTCATCAGAGTTTTTCCTGTAATACAAATATACAAAACAAGACATTACCAACCAATCAGCTATTTTTAATTCGAGATGGGTGTCTTGAGTAGAAAACTGAGGGCAATTGTAACATTTACATTTCATCCAACTCACAGACAACACCATTAGCGCAAAAATAACATCTCCATTACGTCTAATAATAATGTACAGGAAACAACATAATACTATAATTCTATATCAAATGTTTATAACATTACAATTGTCCCCGTTATGGAGGTGATTGCAAGGGTAAGACTACATTTCAAGCATGTGAAATTAGGGTCCTGGCAATGGAATCTGGCAACTAGGTATGATTTTATCTGTTTTTAATAAATAACAAATAATTCAAAAGCTTTCCCTCAACACTGCAAATCATACGGCTGTATGAATGTGCAGGTCAGAGTTCACCAAACTTGAACCATTAGTATCCAGAGGAAGATGAAGCTTGCATTTCCACTCTCTCTCGATCACATGCGTATGAATGGAAGTGAATGGAGTCTTATGTGGCCACACTTAAAAGGGATAGTTCACATAAAAATGAAAATTCTGTCATGATTTAATCACGATCATGTCATTCCAAACCTGTAAAAAAAAAAGACGTTCCAGAAAATGGCCCTTAGTGTCTCACTATACCTCCTTATGTGTTCCGAAGAACATGAATGTGAGTGAACGACAGAATTTTTATTTTTAGATGAAATATCCCTTTAACAGTGAATGGGGGCATTTGTAATGCTTTAAAAATCAAAAATTTTACAACATAGCATAAATATAACAACTAGCAATAGCAAGATAAACATAAACCATGTATACCTTTAAATATGCTGTTTGCTTTTGTATTTAACGTATTGTGTATTTATGTTTTTTAAAGGCAATCTCTTATGCACACCAAAGCAGCATTTATATTATCAGAAATACAGTCAAAATAAACTAAAAATTATTCTATTTTAACATTTCAAAAATCATCATCATGTAATTTATTCTTTTTATCATGTAATTTATTTCTATGATAGTAAAGCTGAATTTTCAGCAGCAGTCTCCAGCATCACGTGATTCTTCAGAAATCATCCAAATATGCTAATTTGGTGCTCAAGAATCATTTCTTATTGAAAATATTGGACATTTCAAAGACCAGCATCAGTATTAAAGAGTAATCTTTTATGTTGCGTATATGTTATACAATATATGTATACACATTATGTCTTTAATGCCATTTAAGTCATTCTAATTCTTAATGAATAAAAGTATTATTTTCTTTCAACAATAAATAAATAAATCTTACTGACTCCAAACTTTTAACATATTTTAAATATTCACTGTAGTGTTACAATTACCCCGACCCGAGAAGTGATAAAATCTTGCATACTAGCTACCAGGTAAAATGTTAACATTTCTCATTCTCGTTAACTTTTAACCAGTTGATAGATATTAGTTTCAATTGGAAGGCATGGAAACTTTATAAAGCAAAAGACAAAGAAAACTCACAGGGATACAAATCATGCAGAGCATATACTACATAGATGCATTTTGTAGAAATTTAGAGTGTTACAATTGCCCCCAACCTCTCCTAATGCTGCTCAGGAACTGTCTCTCTAATCCAAAACTTGTTTGAGTTTTTGTTTTTTTTTGTTACTGGTAACAATTTCCATACAAACCATTTCATGAGGAACATGAGTTCTCCACTTGAGTCTGTAGCACCAATAATCCTCTCAGGATCCAAACCACGTGCAAAACCTCTGAGTTTCTCAGGCTAAATTAAGAGAGATGGCATGTAAGACACTGTTTAGCCCATTCAATCTCTTTTGGTTTTCTAATGTTTTAAAGACACTTCCTGACCAGCTTATAGACATGGAATGATGTAGACATCTCAGATTCTCAGATCTTCATGGATCTTACCTCATCCTTGCGCTTTTTGGTCTCCTTTCCATCTCCGTCTGACTCGGCCCGCCTCTTGCCTCCAGATTCAGCCGATTTCTGTGACTGAAGGAATTCTGCTATGAGGTCAGGACAGTCTAGGTTTTCTTCTGGTTCCCAGGTGTTGTCCTCGCTGAGGAAAATAAATAAATAAATAAATAAACAAACACCAGGATTTTCACTCGAAATCAAGTTGAAATCTAACTCCGGCTGCTCACTCGGAAAAGCCTTTCCACTTGAGAAGATACTCCACTCTTCCCTTCACCACACGCCGATCCAGGACTTTCTCTACAACATACTCCTCTTCCTCTTCCACTACTTCTTCCACTTTCTTTTTGTTCTGTTTCTTCCCTGCTGTTGATTGCTTGGTTTCAGATTGAGTAACTGGAGCTGGATACATGAATGGTGGGTGGAAAATAGATAAATAAACATACAAGCTAACCTAAATCATTTACCACAGTTTATGTCAAAATACCACAGTTACTACAGTTGTTGTTTCCACAACAAAATAGCAACTACTACCAAGAAAAAAAATTTAAAGGGACAGTGCACTCAAAATAAAACTTCAGCTATTATTTACACACAAAATGTGATGTTAGGAAGAAAGTCTGAGGCTGTCCACATCATTTGCTTCCATGTACTATTTTGTCTGTTGTCCTCCATAACAATCCGTTTTGTATTCCACAGAGAGAAAATAAGCCATATGGGTTTGAAACAACGTGAGGGTGAATAAATAAAGGGCGGTACATGTAATTTGGATTATATAATCTGACTTCAAAATTTGTATTTGTAAGTATATTAAGTTACATCTTAAAAAAGCTTGTAATAAAATTTAAATGACTGTTTTTATGGATTACATGATAACATATTATTCACACATTACCTTGACATAAAATATTTTTAATAGACCCCCCTGTGATTTAAAGTTAATATTTCTATATTATTAAAATTATTATTCACCTTATTTATTATATTTAATATATTAATATTTGAATCAGTTTTCTGATGTCATTCAGTCAATGGACATCACACAGCGATTTGGGTAAATAAATATTAAAATTAGTGCTGTAAAACAATTAAACGCATACAAAATACGTTTTTGTTTACATAATATGTGTGTGCTGTGTATATTTATTATGTAAATGTAAATACACACATCCATGTATATATTTAAGAACAATATATTATGTTTTTATATTAAATATATTTATGTATAACTTATATGAATATAAATATACAGCATGCAAATATACGTAAAATGTAAATGTTTAAAATATATACTGTGTGTGTGTGTGTATTTATGTATACATAATAAATGTACACAGAACACACACCTACACACGTGAACAAAAGCTTTTATTTTGGATGTGATTAATCACAATAAATCATTTGACAGCTCTAATAAAAATATCTTTTTTTTTCTTCTTTTTTTTTTCATTTTTATAGTATAGTTTATAGTATTTCCTTAAATTTACATTTTAATTCTTCAATGAATTAGCTTTTCACCATCTCACAAACTCTTTGCAGTTCCTTCAAAAAACCCAGTTTGGTAAACCCTGATGTTTAATCCATATGCATGTATGTATATATATATATATATATTAGAGCGCCCTCCATTAGCATTGGAACAGTAAAGACGAAATTTGACATTTGCAAATATGATTAAAAGATGAGACAAAACCACAAAATGTGACATTTTATTATTAGCGGTTTCAACACATAAATGTTTTACCAAATAAAAAGGACTGCACTTTTAGAGTTCATCCCACTATTTGATGTGAGCGTAAGTATTGGGAGAATTGAAAATAAGACAGATGCGTTGCGTGCCCATATACATGACCAGACTCTTGGCTCCAGCCTTTATTACAGCCATTCCAACTGTTGCTTGTTAGGGAGTTTCTGCCTCTAGTCATCTTTTCAGCTGGTAAAATTCCCTTTCAATCAGATTTAATTTCTGAAGAATTTTCTTAATTTCTTTGCCCAGAAAAACTCCTCGACTGAACTGGCAGAGTGTTTTGGGTCATTGTCCTGATGCAGTATAAGGCACATGCATGGCCATGGCATAACACTACCTCTACCATGCTGTACAGATGAGGCTGTGTGCTTAGAATCATTTACAGCTTCCTTTTTCTCCAAACCTTTGCTTTCCCATTTCTTAGATAAAGATCTTTGTCTCATCAGTCCATAAAACTCCTTCTATTCTTGGTGCTTGTCAGAGGTTTGCACCTTGCTGCGAAGCCTCTGTAATTCGGTCTCCTGCGGAAGGCAGATTGTCAGAGTATCAACCCAGCTTTCTGGAAGTTGTTGGTGATTTTACAGACACATTTTCACAGCTTTTATAATTTGTCTGTCATCAACTGCTGTACTTTTTCTCAGCCGACCAGTGGTTGCTGAAGTTGTTGGTGGTTTTCAAACTCTTGATTCCCCTTTGTTTTTTTTCCCCTATAGCTTTAATTGAGTTCCTTTTTTCTTTGAGCATCAAAATTAGCTCCCTGGTTTGTGTGTCATCATCGAATGCAAGACTCAAAATGCAGAAGCAATGAATAGAACCGATATATTTTAATATCTGAAGTAGTAATGCAACAGGACACAGTTGATTACTTATAAAGACCTGTGAGACAACTGTTCCAATACTTATACTCACATCATATAGAGGGATGAATTTCGAAAAGTGCTGATCTTCTCAGCTGGTAAAACACATTTTTAAAAACACCCAATAGTAAAATGTGACAGTTTGTAGTTTTAATCATATCTACAGATTTTTTGACTCCACAGCAAACAGCAATTTTTGTCTTTACTGTTCCAATACTTTGTGGAGGGCACAATGTGTGTGTGTGTGTGTGTGTGTGTGTGTGTATAGATATATTTCTATTTAACATTGAACAAAATGTTCCCATTCGAACATATGTGATAAAGGATATATGAAAGGAACCAAAAAGTATTAAGACTACATCATTTTCAGGTAATCCATAATCAGCAACGAACTACAAATTGCAAGTAATCTACACAGCACTGATAACAGGTGTACTGTCCCTTTAACAAAAAGATCACGAACGCTTCTTATAAAAGTTCGGATGAGATGTCATATCAATTTAATATGGTCTTATAGCAAATAACGACTATAACTCTGGTATTTTGACGAATTTTGTTTGTTTCCATTGCAAACTAATACAAAAAAAATCCAAACCTTCAGTCACAGCAGCATCGGCTGAAGGCTCTGACGTTTGGCTCATATTTCCAAGGGCTCTTAACAGCTGGAAATATATATAGATCCTTATAAATACAGATATTACAAAAACAATAATATATTTTCTATGAGATACATCGATCACAAATTTCGTAAGCACACTAGACTCATCATTTCATCTAAACGTGTGTTGGTTTACCTAAGGGATGCAGCTGTACTACACATCTGCATGCATAATACGACAAACACTAGGACTGTCTGTTATGCATTTGCGACGGCAGGCCAGCGCGCGCGACAAAACCCATTCTGAATAAATGCATTGCATGCTTCACGTGCTGTGCTCGCTGGGATGGACAGAGCAGGACGCTGCTGTTTTACTGTATTTTCTTCCTCCATGTTGCTTTAGAGAGCGCAAGCACGCTATTCGATGTCTGCTGTGGTCAAAACATCTTGCATCCTTGCCGCAGCACGTTTGATCGTTGCGATTTTACCACAACAAACACTACGTGCACGAGCCCGTAAACCGGCGGCACGCCGAAACAAACGCACTTACTTGTATCTCGCTGAGATAAAGATGAAATAAAGCTGATCTGCATGTATTTAAATCCGAAATGAATGGGTTGCAGTGATTAATTACAGACGTCTACTGTGCTGTGATGCTGCTGAATGTGGCTGTTATTCACGCCCACTTCCGTATTAGAAAGGAGACAAAACGGTGACTTCCGGTGTAATTATCTGTATGTATTCTTCTAGCATAACAGTGGATTTGCTGCATTATATATTCTGGAGGATGGAATTATGTCTGGTGTTACGCAACACTGGTCTTACAGCATAATATCTACTACTTCCTCCATTGAAATCCTCCTCTCCTCTTTTGTCATCTCATGTTGCTTCAAGCAGATGTGTGAGCCATCTTTACAAAGCAGAGATGCAACATCTGTGCCGCTATTGCAGATGTTCTACCTTCTTCTCATGAATTTCAAAGGGGAATGTATACAAATGTGCGCCTCATACTTAAAACAGCTGTACACTCCCATGCAACTCTTGACACATACTGCAAGCCAGACTAAAAAACAGCTCTGGTGCTGCTTTGCTTCCATGCTAATTATTCAGCATTGAACCTTAATTGTTGCCAATATCAAGTTTCAATGGCCATAATATCTCTCTCTCTCTATATATTTAGGCTATATGTGTGTGTGTGTGTGTAAATACACATTTTCATTGTATATATTTGGCTTCTGTCAAGTATTTGTAGAGATCATAAGCAAATATATAAATATGTCCAAGGCAGAGATCTATTTGCTATCTCTTAAAAGAAAGTAAATAAATCAATAAATGTTTTTATTGGCAAACTATGAAAAGACAATGTTATGTACTCTATTTCAAGCTCATTGAAGTGCCCTTGGTAATGCCAGCATAGTGACAGAACAACCATTGAGAGAATGAAAAGCGCACCCAATCTGTCCATCCTATTATAAGCACTGTTTATATCTTGCTGCTCTTTATGTCAATCGTTAATATATTTAACGATTTAGCCTACTTTTAAATTGACTAATTATTTTTATTTGTATATTTCCTTCACTGACACTCTTACTGATTTAGCATAATTGTCTATCAGTAGTAGTTCTGTTTAGTTGGGAGCATGTGTATTTTCAATTGACCAAAGTGTTTAGAAAGCAGCTGACATTGTATTTACAATAACTCATAAATATAATCTTCCTAGGACTTGAACGCACCATAATAAGTAGTGTTCATCTAGCCTGTAGTCATGGGATCTCAGCATGACAGGCCCATGAAGTGACCAACTTAATGTCAAATAAAACAGCTTTTATTCAGCTGATTTGATTGGAGTCTGACCATATTTTTCAAAATCAGCCTACTATTCATGTTTTATATGACAAAAAAAACCGTTCTGTTATCTGTTGTCACATCTTGTTAAATTCCCTTTGGTAAAACCACAGGGGGAAAATTACTAAAAATAGATGAATATATAAATAGGTTGTGCTCGCTTCCATCCTATAGGTGGCAGTAATGAGTAACGACAGTACAGCTTCTGTCCTTTATAAGGCAAAGAAGTGCGAGTCGACTAGGGTGTTGTTGACATTTCCCAGGAGCTTTACAAAAGTTTTTAGCAGTGCTATGGCAGTATTATCAGTGGCTTCAAATACATGTTTTCAGCCGGACAGTTGAAAACACTGAGCCGACAGATGACTGTGCTCTTCGGTTGATTTTGTGGAAGTGGTTGTGAGTACACTTTCGGCTTTTCTGGGTTAGGACAGGACAGCATACGAGGTCATTGATCGCAACAGCCCATTTCTCGGAACAGTTAGACTGTTTTCAATTATTGCTACTCTGTGCTGTGTGTGTGTGTGTGTGTGTGTGTGTGTGTGTGTGTGTGTGTGTATTACGCGTATTAGTCTGCGAGCATGTGAGTTAACCTTTCAGTGCATGCATATTATTAAATAAC
>JAUMHE010000061.1:11342213-11352545 GCA_032359235.1 Enteromius mattozi
TGTGTGTGTGTGTATTACGCGTATTAGTCTGCGAGCATGTGAGTTAACCTTTCAGTGCATGCATATTATTAAATAACTAAATTTAAACAACTAATCTAAGACACTTATTACGAACATGTCAAATATCATGCAAAAAAAAAAAAAAAAATTACTGTTGCTTCCCAGTAAATATTGCAATTTTTATTAGTATCTGAACCTTCCTATCACACACACACGCACATAAAGAACCCCCCACCACACATGCACGTTCACACGTCCTTATTAAATAAGCCTTAGAAGCATGCACAATGTTGTTAACTTCAGTATTCTTTTGAAACATTAATGCATTGTTATTTTCATTATGTTTTTGTGAATTTTTTTTTTTAACCTATGTACATAATATTATGCATCTCTAAGTATATATGCACTCACACACACATACACACTTCTACTATTACTATTAATTTATTTTAATTATTTTATTAATCTTATTCATTAATTATTATAATAATTATTAATAGTAATAATATCACTTAATAAATAAGTGCGTCACTGCTTTAAGACCATGTTGATTTTTTGTTGCCATTAAAATGGACATTGATATAGAATTATTCAGCTTTAGGTAAACAGCTGTGGTGGTTTACATGTAATATCACACCCTGCAAAGTCTTTTAAAGATCTGTCCAGTGTAGTGAACATTGTGCGTTAGAGAGGTTGAATATGATAGCACAAGTGTGACTGATTGATTGGGCAATCAAGATATCTAATACACAAAAAGAAAACCTCAATACATTCTCTTCATTTGTTCAAACTTAATTTATTGAACTGTCCATCTTTTCTTGTATGTAGAAAACTCTTTATGACATGAACTCACTTAAAGAGTTTTAGAATATATATAATGGGTTAATGTAAAAAAAAAATCTGTTTTGCTGGTTTTTATTGTATTTGTTATACATTTTATTATTGTTTTGGCATGAAAATAGCGTAAGATGCTGACGTGGCATTCAATAAAAATATACTACTGCTCTTCACTCATTTAAATCCATGTAAATAAATGTGTATGGTTTAGGTTATCAGTATGACTCGCGATATCATTCTTGGAGATGAACTGCCCGACTGGGTCGGGGCGAAAGAGTTTTATCAGAAGTATGATCCCAAAGAGGTGATTGGCAGGTGAGTATTTGATTTAATTAGTGTTTTGATGCTATTTATTGAGATGTCTTGTAACTGAACTGTCCCGTGTGCAGAGGTGTGAGCAGTGTGGTGCGCAGGTGTGTTCACAAACACACCGGGCAGGAGTTTGCAGTGAAGATCATTGAAATCACTGCAGAGAAAATGACAGAACAGCAGTTGGAGGAGGTAAAGAGCTCCACGCTTAAGGAGATCCATGTGCTCAATGTGGTGAAGGGCCACTCGTCCATCAGTGAGTCTGAAATGTACTGCTAATGTTTAAACATCTGTTCAAACCTCTCTGAATATTAACTGACCTTATCTCTGCTCTTTTTTTTCAGTCACACTTATTGATTCTTATGAGTCAACAACCTTCATATTTTTGGTATTTGACCTGTAAGTAAAAGTTTTATTAAAGAAATAAAAGGAAATTAATACTTTTATTTATCAAGGATGCATTACAATGATCAGAAGTGACAGTTAAAACAATTATAATGTTACAAAAGATTTCAAATAAATGTTCTATAAACTTCTGTTCTTAATGTTCTTAAAATGTACATACTATGTACTACTTATAGCAATTGCTATAACTAGGTAATAACTAGGTACCCCATGTGAATAGGTATTACCAGAACTTTCTTAGGTAGGTACACTGTAAGTACACATACTTTGAAATAAAGTGCAACCCTTTTTTTTACTTTTCGTACAGCATGAGGAGAGGAGAGCTATTCGACTACTTGACTGAAAAAGTCACTCTTAGTGAAAAGGAAACCAGGTGAGGTTTCAATTTATTCTTACATCTTGCTTCAAGTTTCTTTGGTAGCAAATTGTTCTCCTCATACCATAATTAACCACCAATACTTCCTGCAAAACTCTTCTTGCTTTTAGGAGTATGATGCGTGCTCTTCTGGAGGCTGTCCAGTATCTACATTCTCTAAATATTATACATCGTGACCTCAAACCTGAAAATATTCTGCTGGACGACCAGGGACACATAAAACTTTCTGACTTTGGCTTTTCAGTCCAGCTGAGGCCTGATGAAAAACTAAGAGGTGAGAAAATCAACCATGTCCTTCCACAGCAGCAAATCAAAACAGATTATTACATATTTAAATTAAACAACATGCTATTTTTTTAATACTTTTTGTCAATTTTCTTTGTTAGAGTTGTGTGGAACACCAGGATATCTGGCACCAGAGATTCTGAAGTGCTCCATGGATGAGACACATGAGGGATATGGCAAAGAGGTTGACTTGTGAGTAAAAAGAGTTTTGCTATTAAATCTTAATAAACATTTCTTTGGGTCACAAAAGCTTTACTGAAGTTGGTTCATCATTTGCTCCATGTTTTTCCACAGGTGGGCTTGTGGTGTGATCATGTTCACACTTCTAGCTGGTTCTCCACCATTCTGGCATCGTAAACAGCTGCTGATGTTGAGAATGATCATGGAAGGACGGTACCAGTTTAGCTCTCCAGAATGGGATGACAGGTCTGACACTGTCAAAGACTTGGTGAGACTCTCTTAGCGTTGTCTTAGCCTGTGGCATATAGGCGAACCGCTAGCATTAAAAAATGTAACCATGTGTATGTGCATTTCCTTAAACACCCTTAGATCTCCAGGCTTTTAGTGGTGGAACCCACACTTCGTCTATCGGCTGAGCAAGCTTTAGCTCATCCTTTCTTCCGTCAGTACCAAAAGGAGGATGTGCGGCTCTTTAGCCCCAGAAAGACATTTAAGGTGTGTGTTTGTTGGTTGTTGTTTTTTCATTTATATATATATATATATATATATATGGTGACGGAAAGATTTTTGAATGTTTTTTGAAAAAAAAAGTCTCACACTCACCAAGACTGCCTTTATTTAAGAAATTACAGTAACAGCAGTATTGTGAAATGTTATCACAAATTAAAAGTTAATTTAATATGAATATTATTTAATATTATTTTAATATTAAAATATAATTGAAAATTTCAGCAGGCATCTTGGTGCTCAAGAAACAAACAAAATCAAATTTTTAAAAAACTAAAAAAAAGAATTCTAGGGTTCTTTTGATATTATTTATATATTATTATTATTTGAACATTATAAATGTTTTTACCGTTACATTTGAACAATTGAAAGCATCCTTGCTGAATAAAAGTATTAATTTCTATTAAAAAAACCTTTCGACAATAGCGTATGATAAATGACAAACATTTCTGTAATTATTTAAAAAATTATTTAAAAAATATATAGCTTTTTTCTTTTGCTTGAATGTTTTTGTTTTTTTGCACACAACAGAAACTTTCATTGAAAATTGTTCTTTGCATTTTCAGGCCCTGATCTTGACCGTGTTAGCTTGTATACGAATGCAGTGCCGCTATTACCGAGCCAGACCCTTAACAAAGGAGCTCCTAGCAAGAGACCCTTATTCCATCCGTGGTGTGCGTAAGCTGATCGACGGCTGTGCTTTCCGCATATATGGACACTGGGTCAAGAAAGGGGAGCAACAGAACCGAGCTGCTCTATTCCAGAACACAGCTAAAATCATTCTACTGGGCCTTGAAGACCTTGACAACTAAAGGTCATATTTGTGTTTCTAAAGATATCCCTCATCTGTCAATTTACAGTTGTTTTGTTTTTGTCTTTAAGTTAGGGACTATACCCGTCTGTCCAAAAGGCGCACAAAACACAACTGTTTGTAGATGATAGTGTTTTTTGTCTTTAAAGATGGATGGTGCTTCTTGATTTTAGCAGCATGTCATATGACCTCATTTTACCCACTCACTGTGGATTTTACGTATTTTAAATAGTTTATTGCATACTTATCGGTGGTATTATGTGATGTTAAATGGACCAGGTGGATATGAAGAGATACAGAGAAAAATAAAACATACTCATATTCGCAATTACCTAACAGGGCTTATATACAAGCTCTCTAGTCAAGACTGATTTGACACAAAGCATAATGTATTTCAATTTATTATCATTCTTATGCTTCAAAAACAATTCCAGGTTGTTGAAGACTAAACCATAGATGGACAGGGAACATTTAACAATGTGGAGTGGACTTAAAAACTTTCAATACAAAGGATAACATACTTGAAACATAGCATTATAGTAATGTAACCCTACTGAGAGTGTGTTTTTATTTAAATCTTTACAAAATGATGTCTAAGTTTCTTTCATTTTTATCCTCAATATGTTTTACCACTTGTTTCTTTTTATCACAGTCGATTAGACATTATCCATTAATCATCAAGGTACTGTACTAATTCTAAGCAGGTATACATATATGAAAAATATATATAATTACTGTATTTTGTGTGTGTGTGTGTTTTTCTTTTTTTTCTTTGAAAAGAGTGGATTCCAAAACTAAAGAAGTGGGACATATTTTCTTACTTCTTTACTTGAATGTTGGTCTCCAGTTTACTAATGGCATTATTTAGCTGATCAGCACTGTCCTGGAGCTGTTGTTGTAGCTGAGCAGTCAAACGCATCACTTCATCCCTCACTTCCTTTTGAACAATGCTCCTTAGCTCAGAGTTTGGAGAAGGTCCTTGTGTGGGGGAAAAAAACATAATATCAACATAAGCACATTGATTGTATTGATTATTACACATTAAAGAGTCAATGATATGTAATCACTTTTTAAAAAGTCTCTTCCACTTGTCTTCACAGGTTTTCTAAATTACTAAAATAAAAAATAATAATAAAAACTGTTTTTGTGTTTTGTGAAAACTGGGCATACGTGTATAATAATTCTATTCTGTTTCTAATTAAAAACATAAATTATAGCATTTTTCACAAATAGATATTGTTTTGTATTAACGTGCATGCTTGCATGTTTGTTTTTGGAGTTAACAAATTAAATTAAACCTGTTGCTAAACTTTAATGTATTAGTACCTTGTTCGAGACTGTCTATCTCTGTGGCCATCATGTCCAGTGCAGCACACTTTTGAACCTCTTCATTCATTTCTGTCTCCCTCTCAGTTTCTCTTTTGCCATCTGAAACACTTCCTATAAACAACAATTGACCGTATATGCTTTCAGTTCCGGGTGTATGCTATAGTTATATTTTATTTCATCAGATGTGCATTATTGTACCAGACTGTGCAGTTTCCTCTATATCTGTGTCCTCAGGTATTCCAGTATATGACAAGGATATGTCCAGCTCTACCTTTACGTGCAGGAGAGAGAGGTCATATAAGTCAATTAAATTAATACTTCATTTGGACACAGTATTTGGCCTGACAAATTCACAGCCTCATACGTACCTCTGGGGTAAAAATGTATTTGTATAAGAAATAATGCCTCATATATGTGTTGATGAAATAGTACAAAATTTGTGTCACTTGCTCCGAGCTGAAAAGGTCAATACTGAAAGGAGGCCTCTGTGTTTAACAGGAGAAAGAACAAAGAGGATTGAGCACAAAAATGCTTGTCATACGAGGTTTCCAAAATTTATGTCTATGCAGATATAAGATCTACACTGCTGTTCAAAAGTTTGTTGTATGTACAATTTTTTAAAAATGTTTTAAAATGTCTTTTATGCTTTTATTTTTTCAAATATACAGTAAAAACAGCAGAGCTGTGAAATATTATATGCCAATTTTGTGCCCAAGAAACATTTCTTATTGTTATCAATATTAAAAAAGAGTGGTGCTGCAGATTTAACATTATTTTTAAGTATTAATGTGAACAGCATTTATTTGTAACTGAATTTTTTGTAACATTAGATATTTATTTACGTTCAAACAAAATGCATCCTTGCTGAATAGATGTATTAATTTCTTGCAGACAAAATCTTTCTAACAGTATGTATGTGCATACCCTGACTGAATGGCACAGCAGAAGTTCACTGCAGTAGGTCAAACAGAGATCTGTGTTGTTGAGGGGCGTTTCTGAAAAGTTAACAAAAAAGAGTGTTTATATTTTCTTGTACATACTGTAATAGTATAGATACAGTTAACACTTTGTTTAATATGAATACTATGGGTGCGTCACCTGTGTTAAACTGATGTACATTTTTGATAATGGAGATGAGTACAGAAGTTTGCTCCCTGTTAAAATGTTGCTCTTTGGAGAACAGCACAAGATTTGTATACAGCTCAAGTAGTACTCTCTGTTTCGGGTGCAACACATCAGAGGCCAATAATGCACGGCACAAAACCCTAGAAAGGAAGCAATGTGAATTCATGTAATACCTGGTTATCATGCATCAATTATTTTTAGTGTCATTCCTGTCATCCCTTTCCTCCATACGACATAATGAATGTTCTTGTGGAGCATTTCAGGGTAGCATTTATATAAAACGGTTTAACAGATATTTAGAAATAACTAAGTTACAGTTGCAGGGAAATTAGCAGGTTGACTAATAAAATATCAATAATAATATTAATACATTTTATTAACCCACTGCTTAGTAAGGAACATTGAAAGATTCGGTTTTTAACTGTTGTATTTTATAATGTGACTGTTATATTAATTTATGCATTACTGACTGCTGAAAACTAACAAATTAGGATGGAATGCTTAAAATAAAAAATGAAAAAAACTGTAATAATACCACAAAAACGAATGTCATATAGGCATATCTTTGTTAGGGAACATAAAGATAAGTAATATAAAGGTGAACCTTTCGATCTCTGGTATGGAATTGCTCTTCTCAATCTCTTCCGTGTCACTGTGTCTCAGATCAGTCCTATAAATAAAATCAACAAGAGTTTTAGGATTTTTGAGACTTAATATGCGCAAAGTGAACTGGATTTAGCTTAATTGTTGGACTTACCATAACAGCACCCGTGCTTTTGGAGGCTGAGCAACCTGAGAAAAAAAAAGATCACAAATAATATATATAAAAAAAGGATATAATATTAATGAAATTACCGTTTCCTACTGAAAAAGTAAAGCGTTTACCCTGATGTTCTCTAAAGGCCTCATTTCTCTCCCCTGGCAGTCTGAAAACTGCTCTATAAAATATTGATCTAAACCACCTGTATGTATATTGCATCGTATCCTAGCAACTTATTCTTCTGTAAAAAAATAAATAAATAAAATAAATAAATCCACGAACCACAGCGCCACATTTTTATAAAATAAATAAATAAATAATAAAAACGGAAAAATATAATTGCCTTAATTACATGCGTTTTCTGTAAATCAATGAATAAATTCATTTTAAAGCTAACGTTTACGAACTTTTATTTTTCACCCTGCAATGTAGGGGAAGTGACGTAATGTGTCAGTCCAGCACGAAAGAGTCCACAACCATACGTTATTCAAATCGCTCACGTTGAGCAAATACATCAGCGATTACAACAAATGTCCAAAAAGGTATGAGTGCAACAAACAAAAACGTTTCGACGTACGCGAGGGCCAGTCAATACCCGCTTAACGTTACTTTTATTTTGATAGACAATATTTTCCTGTAGTGTCAGTGTTCACATATCTACTGTTCTTCCTGTTTTCCGACCGGAGCGGAGGTTTGTTTCTGGGTGCAGAGAAAATCACTAGCACAAATATATTTTAATACACATTTGTCACGGCGAGGTAGTTCAAACGTTGCCGTATGAGATACGCCGTATATTTGTACCATAGTGTAATTTATAATGTAAAAAAGCCCGTGTTTTGACGGTTGTAGCTCGCTTGCTAGGGTTCAGCTAGCATCGAAGCTAACCTCACTCTAAGCGCCATGGTTGCCTAAAAGTAATGAAAAAAAAAAAAATTTTACTCTCAGAAATATGTGATCTGATCAAAGTGATTGTTATAGCTTCGTTGTTTGCAGCCTTATATTAAAAAGTCCAATAAAAGAAAATTAGATCGCCGTTGTTAGCAAGCATACATATGTAATAGAAAATGTCATATTTATGAATTAACTGACAGTTGCTTTTGACAACGTTGAATTATTTGTTTTGTTAAGGGAGAATATAATAATATCGTGACAATGTAAAGCCAGTTTTATCGCATTTATGTAAATATTGTCTATGGAAAATATCTGTTCAGTGTCTTTGTTTGATGTAATCATTGATTAGTTAACTGTCTTTGCAATTGAGTTCTACAATGTAATATTGTTTTTTTTTTAAGGGTACTTCATTGTTAATCTTTTACTCACCCTCATGTTATTCCAAATCCTTATGACTTTGAATAATGACCGAGGCTGTTGTTCTGTCTAACACCTCTTTTTGTGTTCCATGGAAGTAAATCATGCAGGTTTGGAACAACATGAGGGTGAATAAATGACGGCAGGTTATACTAGACCGTTTAATAAGACTACCTCTGAAATTGATGATCACCTGGTAATTTGCCCATGTTATAGTTCCGAATGATATTATAATAATAATCTTTTCAATGTCGTGTCTAAAACTGCATGAATTTTATAGGGAAACATGTCTGGTGCAGGGGGTGGGAAGCGCCCCTCAGGAGGGGATAGTCCCCCTGGCCCTCCTGAAAAAAAGCTGAAGAAAGAGGAGAAGACCACCACCACTCTCATAGAGCCCATCCGCATTGGAGGAGTTTCTTCTACGGTTCGTTTCATACTCCTGTCAAAACAAAATGCACTGTAGCTGTCCGGTGCAGATGACGTGATATGTTTGGAAGACGTATAAAAACGTCTACTCTGAAGTTAAATTATATATATTTTATATATCCCATTATATACACTACCGTTAAAAAGTTTGGAGTCAGTTCGATTTCTCAGTGTTGTTGACTCTTTTTATAAGTATGCATTTTTTGATAATAAAAAAATGTAAAACAACATTATTATCATTTAAAAGAACTTCTTGTTATTTAAAATTTTATTTATTACATTGATGGCAAAGCTGAAATTTCAGCATCATTGCTACAGTCTTGAGTGTCACGTGATTCTTCAAAGATGACTCTAATATGCTGATTTGGTGCCGAAGAAAGATTTCTTATTATTGTCAATTTTGAAGACCATTGTGTTGCCTTTACAGTTTTTCTTTTGATCAATTTATTGCCTCCTTGGTGAATAAAATTTATTTATTTAAAAACAAATCTTACAGTCCCCAAATTTGGAACAGTAGTGTATGTTCCAGTCATGTCCTTGAAAACCTTTGTAGACGAGATCGGTTCTCCACAGTATTTGTTAAAGCCTCTGTATTCTTGCTCCAAATTGTCTTTTGCAGGAGGAGATGGACATGAAGGTCATTCAATTCAAGAACAAGAAGCTCTGCGAACGGCTTGAACAGAGGCAGGCTTTGGAGGATGAATTGAGGGAGAAGATTGAGAAGTTGGAGAAAAGGCAGGCAACTGATGACACCACCCTGCTCATCGTCAACCGCTGCTGGACTCAGGTTAGACACTCGTCTTTTCCTCTAATGCTTTACTCATTGTCAACATTAACATTAAGCTTTTCCAGTTAAGTTGATCATTTCTTGTTTTTAAGAGTATTGCTTTCGTAGGAGAAATGGGCTCATTTGAACTCTGTTCTCACAGCTTGAGGAAAATATCCATGAACTGCTGCAACATGTGGAGCCTAAGGATGCCCCGGCACCTGTCCAAACCCCTGCCACCCCTCCTGTTCCAGACGTCCCAGTTCCTGCTGCAGCCCCATCATCTGCACCCGAACCTTCTGCTCCTTTGCCAGCTCCAATTGAAGGTGAAGACATCATTCCCCAGCCTCCATCTTCAGCTGAGGCGGTGGAAGAACAACAGCAACAACCAGTGCGAGAAAAGGAACAGACGCAGGAGCAAGAGCAGCAACAGCACCCTTCTGACCCTGTGGGGAAGCCGGCTGATGGACCAGTGGAGGATGGAATTCTCGGTAAACATGCAAGGAGTTAGACTCCAATACGCTGTAGATCTACAAATATTTAAAATAATGCATTTTTAGAGTTGTGCCAAAGGCCTTTTGCATGCTAAAAAAATAAACCATCAATTATACAACAGAAGTCGTGGTGGGCGACATGGAAAAAATATCATATCAAGTTTTTTTCTGGGGAAATCACGATTCACGATTTTAATCCCGATGCTTTTTCAAGTTGGTTTTTTAAGACTATTTTGCGAATTACAGAGGTAGGGGTGGGCGATATGGCAAAAATATCATATTACAATTTTTTTCAAAAATATCAGGATTTTATCATGATTCTTTGTCATTGATTTTGCTATTTTGCAAGTTGTCTGAGCAGTACAGACAAACTAATTTGCCTTTTTTATAAAAACAAAGCCTTTCAAGGTAACA
>JAUMHE010000061.1:11352645-11382536 GCA_032359235.1 Enteromius mattozi
GCATGTTTTTCTCTTGATTGTTTACTTTCACTTTAGACACAAGCAACTGTGTTTAACGCTGTGTGTTTTTGACAGTAATCACAATCACATGTGATAAATATCTTAGTTCAGTAATTAGGCGCTATTTGACAGGCTTTTAGTGTGCGCCCGCTTCAGGTGTACGCACTGGAAAAGCGCATCCGGACAGCACACATATGAAATGTTTAATCGGCAAGACTTTAAATGCGAATTATTGAACTTTTGTGATTGCGAATAAGTGCAGTGTCCGGTGAGTGTAATTCTACCACTGAGTTAACACTGATGTGAATGTCGAGTTGTACAGCATACTACGATATTCCTTAAAAAGCTGATCGTGGAGAAATTATAATCGTCCATGATCAAAAATCGTTGTATCGCCCACCCCTAAACAGAAACATGTTTATCAGCAATTTTTGATCATGTTAATAATTAGTTTATGTAGTAGGGGCAGTCGTGGCCTAATGGATAGTGAGTTGGACTTGTAACCCAAAGGTTGCGGGTTCGAGTCCCAGGTCCGGCGGGAATTGTGGGTGGTGAGAGTGAATACCCAGCACTCTCTTCACCTTCAATACCACGACTGAGACCCTTGAGCAAGGCACCGATCCCCCAACTGCTCCCCGGGCGCCACAGCAATGGCTGCCCACTGCTCCAGGTGTGTGTTCATGGTGTGTGTGTGTGTTCACTTTGGATGGGTTAAACGCAGAGCACAAACCCCAAGTATGGGTCACCATACCTGGTCACTTCACTTTCACTTCACTTAGCCTTGACATGAACAGTTTGAAATCCTCTAAATTATTAACACAGTCAAAACTTGCTGAAAAACCTGTTGTACTCAATCTATACGCTTCTGTTGTCTGATTGATGATTTATTCTAGGGAATCTCAAGGATCAGAATCGAGGCCTTAGCTCGATCCGTATTTACGTCAGCTGTCATGCCAGTGACATACAGTAGGTGGCGGTTTGCACCTTTAAGTGGGTTTGCCAACCACCATTAGGGAAATTAAGAAATGTGTATAATGCAGTCATTCTGCTTATTGTACATAAAATACAGCAAGTTTATATCAGCAGTCCCATAATCATTGTTGTAACTGTTAACAATGGTAAACACTAACATGTTTACCCTACCAAAGACTTTATATAGTGTGTGCACAGAGAGTGAGTGTATTGCATATTTATATATTACATTGTTATATTATTTACATGATTTCATATTATATTATACAGTGCATTCAGAAATTATTCAGACCCCCTTCACTTTTTTCAATTTCATGTTGGGGCCTGATACTACATTTGCTTAAAATAATTTTTTTTGTCATTAACATACACTCTGAAACAGAATTTTAGAAATGTCTGTAAATTTATTAAAAGGAAAAATCTGAAATATCACATTTACATAAGTATACCCAGTACTAAGTTCAGGGCTGTCCAAACTCTGTCCTGGAGGGCCGGTGTTCTGCAGAGTTTAGCTCCAACCCTAATTGAACACACCTGAAGCAGCTAATCAAGCTCTTACTAGGCATGTTAGAAACTTCCATGCAGGTGTGTTGAGGCAAGATGGAGCTAAACTCTGCCAGACACCAGCCCTCCAGGACTTAGTTGAAGCACCTTTGTCAGCAATTACTTTACACACCTGGATTGGGAGATTTTCTGCCATTCTTCTTTGCATTAATTGGCCAGATTAATTAAATAAATTTTTTGGCATTTTTTAATTAATCGGCTGATCGTGCTGCAGATTTATAGGCAGGCGCATCTGTGGGCATCTAAGCCTTGTTGCGGAACGTCGTGAGACGGAGCAGCCCCTTGTGTACACACAGCTTTAGCTAATGATGGCAGGGGGGATCAGACCGTTTCAAAAGAGTAATTACTTTTCACTCCACAGTTGATGCCAGAAATGTTTCGTAATAAGTTTCTCGAAGGCCGCAGACAGACATTGATCTGCAAAAACAAGAGAACGAAAAACTTTGCGAAAAAGATTGCTCTGTTTGAAAAACATGATTGTTTACATCTCGTTGGAATTCTTTTTATTCCATTGTAATCTAAATAGATAGACAAAGACCATAGAGACCATTTGGCTGGCGAATGAACTGTAGTCTGGTAAAAGCTAATCATAATAGTCCCCCGCCTGCCATATCTTAATCATGAGGTTGGCCTTCCGAGGTCACTAAAAGACAAGGTTCTTCCTCATGACTCCATCCTACAGCATTTTGCCAGTTCTCATTCAGAATTAAGCACAAGCTAATTCACAATGTCTGATGTACTGTATCCATCCTAAAAACTGTACATATCCTACATCTGAAGGAGTAGCTAATGGTAAAACTGTTTATTTTTGCACAAATTTAATGTCTGTCTCCCCTCTGGAGCCTTTTTTTCATGCATCCTAAACCCTGAACTTTGAACCTTTGTGCTGCCACAGTTAGAACCATTTGATGTATCAGAAAAAAAAACCATTCTGACATTAAGTGCACACCTGCCTCAGCAAGATCTCTAATAACAACATTTGACCGTCAGCCAAACCTGGGCTAATAATCTGATCGTATGCACAGAAATAATAGAAGCACATCTAAAAGATTTGATTTGTCTGTCCATAGCAGCTTTTATCATTCATATTCATATTGTTTGTTTTTGTTTTAAGCTCCTCCACCTCCACCACCTCTCAGCGAGAGTGCAAAGGCTTTTCTGGCTACCCTGGATAACAGCAGTGAGGAGGAGCTCACACTGCAGCTACAGGACAGGATGCAGTTCAGCAAGGGCAGCGTTGCCTGTATGGTCTGCATATTTGACCGTCTGCATACCACCATTGATGAGCTGTGTACCCGAGTGCAGTCAGCTGGTAAAATAATTCATTTATTATGATTCTCAAAGCACAAACTGTTTATTACAGAAAAAAACACCTCTAAAAGTTTTAGCTGAATCACTTTGTGAACAATGCTAAAATTGTGCCCTTTGTTCTTATCAGTTTGTGAGGATGACAGTCAGCGGGAGATAATTGCTACAAACCACACACTTATAGAGGAACATAATCGACTGCAAGATCTTGCTTACTCCCTTCAAGGGAAACACCACAAGATGTCATTGGAGGTATTTCGTCACGTAGTTTAGTTTGGCTTACAAATGCCGTTGTTTTGTTTTTGTTTTTTTACTTATTATTCATCAAAAACTCCTAGAAAAATGACATAAAATATTACACTGCAGTTTTTTCAACAGAATGGAGTAAGAAGTGTTTAAGCTCATTGTCAGCACATTTGAATGATTTCTGAAGGATCACATGACACATAAAGTTCAGAGTAATTGCTTTGTGAGCATAAAGGGACTTGTAAAATCATTAAAAAAAATACCAACCCCAACCATTTAAACGGGACTGTATATATAAACTAAGCAGCAGCTTAAAACTGTCTAGCACATTTTTAAAGATGTGTGTCTTCTACCCTGAGCTGTCTTTAAAACCAGTCTTTGCCTCTACAGTATAATGAACTGATTGACAAAGTTACAAGTTCTGAGACTAAAGTGTCTGAGATGGAAACTGCTGTGGAGGATCTGCAGTGGGCCATTGAAAAACTTCGAAAGAGAGAGCAGAAGCTGAATAAACACTTAGCAGAAGCTCTGGAGCAGGTCAGCTTTTCCTTCATCTCAAAAATAATACATTTGCAGTTTTAATGCAATGTATTTCTTTTGAAATTCCTTATCGTCATTGTAGTCATGTTATGTGTTATTTGCATATCTATCAGCACTTCCTTTGTGAAAGGAAATTGTACTGCAGGACATTGTTACAAATCTTGCTACATCATTTACAGTTGACACAGTGTACCAGTAAAACATACAGTATTTTGATACAATAGTATAATGCACTGATGTTATTTTGTTTGTGGTTTGAAATAGGGGTATTACAAACAGGGAATTACTATTTTATTTGGTATTTTTTGTTGATTTGATGAATGTGTATTTTTTTTTTTTCCCAAATCAGCTTAATTCTGGTTACCATGCCACTGGCAGTTCAGGTGGATTACCTGGTGGTCAAATCACACTAAGTATACAAAAGGTAATGGTCAAAAAGTCTGCCCTAAAACAATTTTTAATAATTTCTTGATGTAGTTTTTCAAAAGTATTAATTACAATTTAAATGTTGTAGACCTCATGTCAGTTTGTTTAATAAGTATTTCTCCACTCTCAGTTTGAGTCTCTGAATGCCGAACTGGAGCAGAACCAGGAACTTGCCAACAGTCGCATGGCAGAGCTTGAGAAACTGCAGCAAGAGCTACAGGAAGCTGTTCGGGAGAGCGAGAAACTAAAGGTGTTAGAGTATACTGAGAATACAACACCAGCTCAAACTTCCCAGGAGTGACTCCAATGCATTATTTGAGGAGAACTGTTTTCTTTCATATCTCAGTGTATTTCCTTTTGAAGCAGGAAGTTGGGCGGGGGTATACTAAAAGGATTTTATTTTTCATGATGTATTACTGATCTCTGTATCCCTTTGTAGATGGATCTGAGAAATATACCAGAGGAAGTGTTGAAGGAGTCGCCGGAGTACAAGTGCCTCCAATCACAGTTCTCTCTGCTGTACAATGAGTCTTTAAGTGTGAAAACCCAGCTGGATGAGGCCAGAGCTCTGCTGCTTACAGCCAAAAATGCTCACCTGCGCCAGATAGAGCACATGGAGGTGAGAGAGATGATGGGACTGAAATGATTGAGGATAGTTGTGTCAGAGTATGTTTTTTTTCTTATTGTTTGAATGCCGTTCTCTCTGTTTTTAGAGTGATGAGTTGTCACTTCAGAAGAAGTTACGCACTGAGGTCATTCAGCTAGAGGACACACTGGCCCAGGTGCGCAAGGAGTACGAAATGCTACGAATCGAATTCGAACAGAATCTTGCAGCCAATGAGCAAGCAGGTAACCTCGCTCATACAAGAGATTTTGTTGCTTCCGTTTTGGTTGTCATGACCTTCGGGTTAGGTGGGATTCCTTAGTGGAGAATTTTCCAAAGCCCTTTTTTTTTTTTAAGTAACCATAACTGCATTGAGGAAATCTATGGGGGTGGTGTATCCTGTCATCACTTCTTTCATTGTTCATAGTTTTGGCTGGGGTTTATACCTTTTACTAAGCATCATAAACCGAGATGTCTGTCACTTTGCCATTTGAATGACTGTCAGCATCACAATCTCTCTCTTTCAATATTTCTTCTTCTTATTCATTCTAGGTCCAATAAACAGAGAAATGAGACACTTAATCAGCAGTCTTCAAAACCATAATCATCAGCTAAAAGGCGACGTGCAGCGATATAAAAGGAAACTTCGTGAGACACAGATGGAAATAAATAAGGTATTGCTCATGCTGGTCTCTGTTGACAGTTTTTCTTTATTTTTTCATGATAATGGAATTTCCATATAGGAACTTTTTTTTACATTTTACTTGCTAATCCACTGTTAAGTGCATGTTTCATATTTCATGTGTGGGCTGTTTCTTCAAAATGATTGTGTTGTAACTAAATATTTTTCTCTTTAAAATGTCACCCCTTTTGTTTTTTTCAGTTGAAGTGCCAGAGTGGAGAGGCAGGTGCACTGATGTTGGAAGAAAGCGTGGGTGATGGAGGACTGGAAGTCAAGAAAGAGGAAGATGAGGACCAGGAGGAGGAGGAAGAGAGGAGGAGGGAGCTGGAAAGGCAGCGGGCACGGGAGAGAGAGAGGGAGGCAGAGAGAGAGAGGGAGCGAGAAAGAGAGCGGGAGAGACAGCGCAGTGAAGAGCTGAAGAGGAAGGACTCTGACACACTGAAGATGCTTAGAGGAGAGCTCAAGTATGTCTTGGCCTACAACATAATTCTCAGTGCCTCTTGACTTCCTGTAATAATGTCTGCTCTTTTCTCAATCGTGCTGAAACTAAATGTATGACCATAATTATTATGCCTTGGCCCCAAAAATATTTGGACACTATGAAGTCCTGCTTAATAATTCCCTGCATTACATAAACTAAAAAAGCAAGTGGCATTTTTATATATATATATATATATATATATATATATAGTATAAAAAATGAAGACAGAAAGCACTTTTTGTGCTGTATTTTAATGTGCTTTATTTTGGGCAGTTATAATATCACCTCGTATTGTTTTGCATTTAACATACTACTTATCTTCTGTGTTGTGTATTAATGTGCTTTATTTTCAGCAACTATAATATCACCTCGTATTGTTTTGCATTTAATGAACATCACATCTGAGTCACCTCTCCCACACATCATTTGTGCCATGCCAACAGAAAAGCACAGGAGTCTCAGAAGGAAATGAAACTACTGCTAGACATGTACAAATCAGCCCCAAAGGAGCAACGAGATAAAGTGCAACTTATGGCTGCAGAAAAGAAGTCCAAAGCAGAAGTATGTGAACCCACAAAGATTTGCTGTATTTCTGTGCGGCGAAACCATTAACATGCTATTCACTCGGGGCGGTCTTTCTTTTAATGGTAATGTCAACATTGTCTCTCAGGTGGAAGAGTTGAGGCAGCGAGTGCGGGAACTGGAGGAGAGAGAAAGAAAGGAAAGCAAAAAGCTGGCAGATGAAGACGCTCTCCGCAAGATCCGTGTGGCTGAGGAGACCATCGAACACTTGCAGAAAAAACTGGCCGCTACTAAACAGGTGTGTCTGGTTGAACAGAATTATTGTCAACATTTGTGTCAGAATCAATTTAGATCAATTGCCTCTGTAGCAGATTAACTGATAATTAAAAACTGATGATCCTTTCAGGAGGAAGAAGCTCTGCTGAGTGAGATGGATGTGACGGGACAGGCTTTTGAAGACATGCAGGAGCAGAACAGCAGACTCATGCAGCAGCTTCGAGAGAAAGATGATGCCAACTTCAAACTAATGAGTGAAAGAATAAAATCCAACCAGATTTACAAGCTTCTGCGGGAGGAGAAAGAGGAGTTGGCAGACCAAGTGCTTACTTTCAAAACCCAGGTGCACACACACAAAAAAACTCTTAATACAATCATGCACCCACACGTGAATTTATGAATGCGGAGAACAAACATTTTCATCAGTCAGTGGGTTCGAGCTGACTATGGCTACACCTGAAAGGTTAGGCTGACTTGTTGCTTCACCATCCAATCAAACATCGACTTTGTAGGCAACCTCCTGAAACAGGTTTGGGGCAGCATAACGGTTTAATGATCTGCAACAAAATAGAGAGCACTTTGGTCATAACTACTGTAATACGAATTTCTTGCTGGATATACAATTAAAAGTTAAAAACCTCAGCTGTCATAAAATTTAATACACAATAGTGGGAAATCATAGGCAGAAAAGAATACATCTACATTGCCTTCAAAAATCATTCAGATGACAATATCTCAGTAGACAGGATGTGACAAGATCATGATTCTTTCCCACAATTTTTAACATGCCATCTTTACTCAAATATTTGTAACATAATACACAAAGCTAATCTTTAAGAAATCTTTAAAAATGGAAGCTGGCAGAAATCAGCTAAAAGTCTCCTAATTGATCATCTAATTAAAAGTATTGCCATTAAAAATAAAGTTACAATTACAAAAAACTAGTTAAAACAAATGACTATTTGGTTGATAGATGACTAGTCATCCCATCCCTCTTAACATGATTGAGACCCCTCTATTTTGAGGCATAAAACCTGCACGTAATAATGATTTACAAGGTTTTTTACAACTGCAAAAATACTAATGTAGTTGAAACATGTGCTCTTTAACTATCCCTTCCAGGTGGATGCTCAGCTGCTGGTAGTGCAGAAACTAGAAGAGAAGGAGGGTGTCCTGCAGAGCACACTGGCTACTCTGGAGAAAGAACTGGCGCTGCGCACGCAAGCCCTGGAGCTCAACAAGCGCAAGGTAAGACCGGCAAGATCACAGACGCCCACCTCTGTTCTCAAGTCCATGACAACCATGACTCAGCTTAGCCAACCATTAGCACACATTTCCAGATGTGTGTTTGATGCTCGTCTTTTTGCATGATGGCTCAGGCAGTGGAGGCGGCCCAGTTGGCTGAGGACCTTAAAGTGCAGCTGGAACACACTCAGACCAAGTTGAGGGAAATTCAAGCCTCAGTACTAGACAACCGCACTGCCCGTGAGAGGGAGAGCGCCAACCTCAAGAAAGCACAGGTACATGGGCACGAGTGTTGTAGAAACATTTGGATACAAATGAGTGGGAACAATATGTGTGAAAATTTTCTACTGTGCTGTACTTTTCAGGAGGACTTGTCCAGACTGCGGCGTAAGCTGGAGAAACAAAAGAAAGTTGAGGTGTACACAGATGCTGATGAGATTCTGCAAGAAGAAATTAATCAGTATAAGGTAAGTCAAAATTTGTTTTTTAATTAAAAAAAATATATATTAAATTGATCAACAGTGACAATAAAGACAGTACAATGTTACAGAAGATTTCTATTTCAAGAAAATCCTGTTAATATTCACTTTATATTCATTAAAGAGTATTCAGCTAAAAAGGTGTCACAGTTTTCATAAGAGGATTAAACGGAACATATTTGTTTTTTGAGCACCATCAGCATATTATAATGATTTTTGGAAGGACCATACTATCCTCACAATGGCTGCTGAAAATTCACAGGAATAAATTGCATTTTAAAATACATTAAAAGTTACTTAAATTGTAGTAATATCTCTAGTGCTGGGCAACAAATATTTGCGATTAATATATCCAAAATAAAGTTTTTGATTATATAATACAGTATATGTGTGTACTGTGTATATTTATTATGTGTATATATAAAGACACACACATACAGTATATATTTTGAAAATATCTACTTGCATGTATATATTTATATTCATATAATTTATATATTTTATATATTTAGTTTATAAATAATTTTTCTTAAATGTACGCATTGAGTGTGTGTGTGTGTGTGTGTGTATTTATATATACATAATAAATATACACAGTAAACACATATATTATGTACACAAAAACTCTTATTTTGGATATGATTAGTTGCGATTAATCATAACCTAGCACCAAATATTTCACAGTTTTTAATGTACATTTGATCATATAAATGCAGCCGTGGGAACATTTAATCTCAGCCCAAACATAAATGTTTAAGTCATTTAAAACAATCAGATAAAAAAAAACGTATTTTTCAAGCTTAATAATAATGAAGTCGTCAAAGTTATGAAAATACAAATGCAAGTATGAGAAACATGCTGTGACCAAAATAGGTTAAACTGTCATATAATTTTAGCTTCTTCAAAGTATCCACACTTTGTGTAGATTACACACTGTGGCTATTTTTCCAGCCAACATGTTGAGGACTCCAACTGGGATGGTTTTTTCCCCATGTGTGCAGGCCACATGTTGGCTGCTTTTCCTGTACTATTTGGTCCAACTCACCCTTTTAAAAAAAATCATTGTAGAGAAGCACAATTAATGTGTCTGACATTTAATAATTGGCTTAATACTGTATTATTTGTGACTGACCTGACTGTTGTCTCTTTTCTAGGCTAAATTACGTTGTCCCTGTTGTAATACCCGAGATAAGGAGACTGTCCTCACCAAGTGTTTCCACGTCTTCTGCTATGAATGCTTGAAGACTCGCTACGACACTCGCCAGAGGAAGTGCCCTGAATGCAATGCTGCATTTGGAGCAAACGACTTCCACCGCATCTACATCACCTAATTTAGTGTGGGCTTTTTGGTGAACTGAATACAGTAGATGAGAAACGAAGGGATGAAAGTGGTCTTGAAGCACAGGATTACCAAACTATGGTATTTTAAAATGCTCTAAAGGGCCACTTACACTCCCATCTGTGATAGGTGGTGCTAGTGACCAAACAGACAGTGACAGAATGGAAACAGTTGTGAAGTAGTCATGGTCTACAGCACTCAAGCAGTGCTTCTTCATTGCAGAGGAATCTATTGAGTTTTGTCTCTTACTTTTTTGTGTTCTTTAAAGTATTGCAATGTTTTTTTTTTTTACCTGCATTTTGTTGAATGACCATGAAAAAAGTATCTGCTCAAATATCAATACATCATAAATGTCATAACTCCAGAATACGAGTGACGTCCAGAAAGGTTTGTTTTGACAATTATGGCCTTATCCGTTTGAGTCATACAGTAACTATCCAGTAATGTGCTTAGTCAGTTTCTATGGTGACACTCTGTTATTGAGCCCCTCAAAGTTAGTAATGAACAGATGTGATGGATACTGGGTGGAAAAAAGGAGAGCTGCAGAATTAGAAGCATAGACAAAACATGAACAGAATGTTTCGGTAGGTACCATATTGTGATACATCACCAACATATGTCAAAACTATTGCACAATTTCCTTTAAGAAAAATAAAAACTGGATGAAGTTACTTGTGAACTCTCTCTGCTTTGATGTGAACCTAGACAAAACAGTTTTAGACATGCAATGAGTTTTAGGCAAGTGTTTTATCTTACCAGTTAAAGCCTTGATGTATAGATTTGTGTTATGATTTTGCATTTAAGATTGATTGGCTAGATGAAATCTGGGTTTTCATTTTAATGGTGATGTTATTGTTGTACTTGGTGGAAAAGGATGACTCAACTGGGCTTTCCAAATGCAATATCGCAGTCCATATGCTGTCTGCCAATACAACCCTATTTGCACAATGCATGTGTCTTTAGTAACCTCAGATGGTTTAGATAGATATGCGTCGTTGCATACTGTTAGGACAGGATCACAGGGGAAGCAGTCCTGGTGAGAATATAAAACCTTCCACGCGGTTTTTTTTTTTTTTTGTACTTGCAAATTTTTGCCCGGAATATATATGTAAATGTTTTTCATTATATTGCGCAATTGACTTTATGTTATTCCCCGCACCCATGGTTTTGCTGTTCTTGATCGTATTAATAACTGTCGTACTGCTTTTCCTCTCAGTCTGCGCTGTGTGTCTGCCAAACACTGAACTGTTGTTTGCTCCTTTGGACCAGAGACAGTGAATTACGTAGTTGGGTGGGGTGACTTTAATGTGCCTGTTTTGTTCAAACATACTACGTGCGAGGAGACTGGGGTCTCTAGTTTTAAATGAGTACAAAAAGTACTTATTTTCCCAAACTGACGTTTGTTCCTCTAAACGTTTATTCATTTAAGTTGTTTTCTTAAAGGTAAAGGTCAAATATTTACGTGAACAAGACCACCAGTATGCTACCCTATTTTAGTGTCTGATACTTCCTATTAATAGAGAACTGGTTTCTTTTCCACGTAAATGTAGCTCTTGAAAGTAAAAATGAAAGCGTTGTTGGCGAACAGGCTGTGTTTGTGCGTCTCTACCATCATTGAGAGTTTCCCACTCGTAGTGCTTTGTCGTGCTGTGAATGCAGAGATTCTTAGGGCTGTGTTTCAAATCCTAGCGAGCTGCCTGCTCGGACATCATGAAGAATCAACGATTCTGCTGCGGTTAGACCGTTCTTTTGGTAGCTACTTTTGAAGAAGTAGTATTTTGACATTCTTAATGCCATCAGCAGTCACCGAATATTACATTCATTCAGATTAATTCAGTAACAAAAACCCAATGATTCATAAATGTTTTACGAAGAGAACCGATTTAATTGCATAAAAAAGACTGGTCAGTTGCTCTGTTTTTTGTTTTTTTTTGACTCGCTAAAACGATTCGTCTCGGTGTCATACAGTTCAGCAACCGGACGCAAAGAACAGGTATAAGATCTTCTTTTGTTCTGGAAATGGTCATTCGCGTTGCATGTGAACAGCAAGAACCGTTGCCGCCAGACCAAACGTTATGATTTTTGTTGTCTCCGAATAAGAACCCTAAAAAAAAAGAACGTTCTCAGAAAGTGCTTGCAAGGTTCTCTCATTGTTATTCAATTAACATTAATGGAATGTTTGTTCAATGATGTTCTCAAAGCACGAACATTTAGAAATTATGGAACGTTTCTTTAAAACATTTTAGTTGGGCATGGTTTAGCGTTAAAATCGAACATCGCATAATATCTGTAAAATGTTTGATGTTTACGTAACCCCCCCAAAAATGCTTTTGAACCTTTAAAACTGGACGTTTGGAACGTTCAGAGATTGTCCAGAAGAAACGCTTTCATGGCCTAATGGGAATGTTATTAAACGTTCTATTTTTGTTAGCTGAGAAATTCTTATTGGTTCTCATCTCTAATTGTCTCGCGGATGCCCTAAAGGCCGTCTACATAGCCAGCCCACAAGCTTTTGAGATACGGCCACAGAATCTCAGTACAGTACATAGGAAATGACTCATAGAGGAGTTGAACCCAACGCGTGGGTGTGGGCGCTATTAAAACAAGACTGAAAGTTTGGGGTGGGTCATTCACACGCGCTGCTTTTGCTATGCTTGAAACCCATTTGCGGCTTTTAATCTTTTGAAATCGCTGTGGGATTTCAATATATTTAAAGCTCAATGGATTCCGGTGCTACGTTGCGTTGCCTCTATTGGATTACGCTATTGATCGCCACGCTTGTTCATGGAATAAACGCGGACAAAAGTAAGAATATTCACGTTTACTTGCTTAATAACAGAGCGTATGTGTGAAGTTTGTTATGTATCTGTGTGTTGATGAAGAAAGTTCCAACCTTATGTCTCATTTGTCCTCTTGCTATGAACATGGAGAGACGTGGAGTCAGTGGAGTTAATGACGATGAACTGCCTCATTCGTAATAGCTTCCTTTACCCGTTACAGTTCCCACCGGTTCCGCATTCCAATGCTCTTATTTCACTCCCGCCCGCTCCATGGGTTGTATTGTGCCCAGCTGAGAACAGTGCAGCACCAGAGGCTTCAGCTTTCCACGAGGAAGCTTGTAGCCCTTTGTTAGTTTGGCATGTGTATGTTACTGCTGGAACAGTGTTAACTGTAAAAACACTTGCAGGAATGAAAGTCTTAGGCAATGTCTTGGAAAGTTCCCATATCCCCTTGTTATATTCAGAGGCTTTAGTTAAGCAGTGATTTAATACAGACAGAAAACTGATTTAAATGCATGTCATAAAGATACTTTATAACGAGGAAATTCGATTTAAAGTCTTATGGATTTAATCATGCACATAAAAACATGCTTAGAGCATCAGTATACTGTAGTGGTTCTCTACTGGAGGCTGCACTGGGGGTCTTAAAAAAAAGAGTCAGGAGTTGACTCTGCTGAGTTCACAGCAGTTTTTTTTTTTCAGTGGAGCATACTGCATTTGCAAATAATTAAAAAGTAATTTGATTATATTACTTAAAAAAAAAAATGTTTTGGTTACAGAACTTTTCCAGCATTAATAAAACAACTATATAGATATATCTATCTGTCTATCTATTTATATAAATAGATAGATAGATATGGGGAAAAAACTTGTCAGTTCATTATTTTAACATATTATTAGCCTGCTATTAAAAATGTGAAAATATGGCACCTCATCATTTCAGCAGAAGCACAAAAGGAAGACCCCTAGGCTATATAGGGGGCCCTTCAAATATTAACTTTGACAGTAGGGGTCCTTGGATTACAAAGGCTGAGAACTACAGACACTGAGGGGCTGAAATTCAAGCTGATGTTTACTGATTATTAAGCTTGCTGGGGTGTGCATGAAAAACATACAAGACTTTCACTATTCCTCAAGGGCGCAGTGGTGATAGAGCAGAACTGTGATTTCAGTAGGCTATCTCTATATCTCTATTATATCTAGAATTAACCTTTAGTTAAGCAGCCCACATTCACGACCTCAACCATCAAATAAAGTCTGATTCATTGCTCCCTGAAGGTCAATGTGAGCAGTGCACGTTGTTTGGTCACACAACTTGTCAAGAAAACATTTGACTTTCAATATGCACATTCACTTATTTTAGTTAAGTTGCTCTGGTTAAAAACTAATAGTGATAAATGTAGCGCACCCCACAAGAAGACGTCAAGAGTCATTTGTAAGAAAGCAAGTGTTCATTAGAATCTAGCGGTGTTCTCAAAGTCACGTCATATATTGCTGCGGGTGATATTAGTTTGCAGATGTGTGTCATCTGTAGACCGCAGCTGTTTGTGTCAAAGTCTTTCAGTGGTACCTGCCTTACCGCTTTTTTTCCTTTATGTACCTCCTCTTATTGCAAGCATGTGCACAAGACAAAACCTAAGCCCCGCAGCTTTCACTGATGACTCCTTCGCCAACCCATTAGTTCTCTTAAAGTCACTTTTCCATGTCCTCATTTTTCACTGTGGGACACTTTGCATGCACTCAGGGGCCGCATCATAGTCTGGCCGTGAGCTTAGTCTTGCTTACGCACACAGAGCATGAGTAATATCGTTTCCCCGCGAGTGCACCACCACATCACTGCAACGGAATTTCCCATCTCATTTCATATGAAAAAGAGGCAGAGCGAAGAAAGCTCTTGGATCGTCTTTTTCAGTCGTAAAACATACCATTTTACCCATGTGCAAAACCTCGAACCCACCCCGAGTTATCAGGAAACGTGTGTGCACAGAGCAAGTTGTTTTTGTCAGTTTCGCTGTAATATGCTACCGCTATTTGACACCTTTTTGTGTGTGCTGCTTTGTTCAATTTTGTCAGGTTCAGCCCTTTGTTTGAAATCCGAATTCTGGAACAGAGATGTCGCACAATGTGTACCTTGCAATATATGCACACAGTATCCGAAAACTCCATCATGTGACACGTGTGAGTATATTCGATCAAAGTCAACACTATAATTGGTCTGAATAGTAGTAAAGAGTAGTTAATGAACACTAAAAAAAAAGGTACTCTAAGGTACAAAGACATCTTTGTATCTTATTTGCCCCTTATTAGTAGGCTTACTAGGCTACCATAAAGGTACACATTATAGTTGGCATACTTTAAAAGTATGCATTATTAGCCTACCTGCTGGGTGCCACCTCATTTACAGTTTGTCTTTTTTCATTCTTTTTTTCAAGTTGCAGCAGGGACTGGGGCGGTAAAATAATCATTCATGTAAATTTAGTTTATGGAAGCCTGTTTCCAACATAGAATAAAGACTAAAAAAGTAATTGTTACTTTTTGTCTCACTTTTTATCTCAGAATTGCAAGGTCTGAATTGTAAGATATAACCTCAGAATTGCAAGATAAAAAGTCAAACATTTTTTATTTACTTATTTTCTTGTCGGAAGCAGGGTCGTATTAAAATTTCCTAATTTCTACTATTTTCAAAAATAGGGAATTTCAGATGATTTGAAAAGATGATTTGAATTTAGATTTACTTAATTAAATAAGATAACTTAGTAAAAATAGTAATTTTTTTCTGAACAAGTTACAAAGTTCCAAGTCATTAAAATGGTCCCTATATTCCCAAAATGAGTTAGATTAGACACTCACGAGAATGCATTGTAAGTAGATTCTTTTGCAATAGGTCAGAGCTTACATACAGAGAAGGAGTGGTCAGATTCTTTCTGTATGATCCGACAAGCTGGAAGTCTTCCAGTAACATTGTCCTGTGTTTTTAAGGCCCAGACACAGAGGCTTCGGATTCCTGGAGGGTGGCAGCAATTACCAGTTTATCTGTCCTGGCAGGCGTAATTGTTTGCGGAGCCTTGCTCATAGGCATTTTAGTACATCAATGCAGGTCCAAGAGGACTTTACGTGGTGAGATATTAACATTACACCACATTTTTAATTCTCTCACATTCTCCTTCAGAGCAGGACTCAGAACTAACTCAACTTCTTCTGTCCACAATTCAGAACCGATTGAAGAGACAACAGGACCCCTTTATCCAGTATAGGATCTTTGTAAGGTAAGGGTTGAAAAATGCAACACTTCGAAATGCATTAAGGAAATTAGTTTTATTCATATTCAGTTTTTTTAAATGTTTGCAGCTCATGGAACTCACGAAACTGACGAAAATAAAAATGGACTGTTACTCCAGTGAATCAATGTTCCAGCTGGTAAACACTGGCTGGTACCTCAACCACAGAGTGTTCTATGAGTAGCATCTGATTTGTCTAATTTATTACATTAGTAGGCTATGTCATGCATAGCAAATGGTTATGCACAAAAGCTGCACTGAGACCTTCCTTGTCACTCACTGTGCAGAATAGGTTTGCAAGCCTTAGGTGCTAAGTGACATCCTATGGACAGCATGATAGCATATATTATATATTCCTTTTTTAGGAACCCTTCAAATGTTTTAGTGACAGGTCTTGTTACACTGTTTTTACAGAAATTTGAGGCCATTCATATTGCACTTAGAGTGCACTGTAGATGCATTCCCACTTGAATATTCCTTGTTAGATTTGTGAACACGATACACAAATAACCAGTTTAATGTAGTAGACATAGAGATCAACTTTTGTTTTTACACAAATATGCCTCCCTAAACAGATTTAGTATGGCACAGCCATTTGAATGTATTTTTAATCATTGTTTGTACAGTTTAACTATCTATTTTTATAGTGTTGGAATACTACGCACTGTATAGATGTAGCCCTTTGTACAACAATGTTCTGACACCGACTGGCTCAGCAGCCTGTCTATGGCATTGATGAACATTCTGGAGACACTGAAGACCAGCGAAGCAACAGAAGCCGATATCCTGAAAGACAGTCACCAGCTGACGTTAACAAATTCTCTGAGAAAGAGTCTCAGGTGTCAGATTCCATCTTAGTTTTGTTGCCTTTATATGCATAAGAGATTAGATAGTTTAGAGTGATATTTACATACATATATCCCAATACATTTAATCTCTCGTCTTTTGTCATTTCAACTTACTAAAATATTTTGAAAGGATAAAATCACCAGTTTTAGATTTGTGTAGCCAGCTATGGGCATTAGGGAATGTATATATTTATATACAGCAGATGCTAGGGAGTAATTAACTTGTGTGAATGACTTAAAGCATGTTTAGCGAAAGGTAAATCTCATGAAACATGTAAAGAACATGTCTGAGTAACATTTCAACCCAGAATCAGAAGAAATTATATTTTGCTTAAAGAATTTGTTGCATTATTTTCAAGAAACCTAAGCACACTTTATACTCCAGTTCCCAAGAATACTTCATGTACCTCATTGTGAATCACTGCCATGTTCGTCAGAAATCTAGGAATATCAAGAAGCTAGTCCAGAATCTGGATAAACATAAACCTGTGAAGCATGCACGGCGCTGTCACAGTCTTGAGTAAAGTTGGCTGTGTATTTGTGCCTTTACTCATTCATAATTACTCCACAGACTGCAGAGAAAACTATGCATTTTAATACAATAAAGAGACAACTAATGTACTGTACTTGTTGATGTTTCTGTGTGTGTTTAAAGCATCTAATTTGCATTTGTCACACTTTAAGACACAATATGACAGCGGAAGATAAACCCAACGAATCGATTTTCATTTGCATATTCTAAAATAATCATGCTTGAATGTTAAAACAAAGATTAGATAAAAGGCTAAAAGAAGAAGCGAAACCCCTTGCTATATTGGTTTTATTCAGTTCAAGAAAGTGAGGGCATCAACACCTACAAATAAACATCATCTGCTTATTAAGGTCCCTACTTGAGAAAGAAACATTGATCGTGTGAACAAAAATAAATATTTTATATTTAAGATATATGCAACTGATTACAGAGTCTCAGTTGTCAGTTTAAGTTTTCTCAAATGCAATGAAGCCATTAATACATGAAACTTTGCAAATTCTACTCTTAAATAATCAGTAAGCACTGATCTATAGGCTTAAAAGGAAACCATCTTACAAATAATTTAATCCAAGTAGGGTGGTGATATGAAATGGCACATTGAAATTCAATCCGGCATCAAAGACAGACACAGAAGCCTTGATGCAATTAGCATCAAGCTAAATGTATTTTCTTACATTGCGTCTAGTAAGTTGCAAGACCTGAGCGTTTTAAAAAACTGTTGAAAAGAGATTAGTCTGTGAATTCCTGCCCTAATAGAGCCCGACCGATCATGGATTTTTTTGGGTCCATTCATTTTTTTGTGCTCCAAAATCTTGAACATACTTCCACTTAATAAAACATTTACTAGAAAAGTATGTGCTAAGAAAACTGAAATATTTCTGTTGTTCTTTCAAATACGCGGTTGTGAATGCTTTTAAAGAGGTATTTCTTAAGTGTTTACAACCATTATCTAGAATACCTACATAATCGACCAATCTAGCATTTATCACACATTTAATACCATGCATAATGTGTACCACATTTAACAGTATTAAAGACAAGAAATATGCTTACATTTCAAATATTAATGTAAGGTATAAATAGTTCTATTTAAATAAATAAATATCTTTGAGATTTTCTACAAGACAGGCCTTAGTGAAGGTTGCTGTTTAACAGCCTTACCAGTGTCATCCATTATGAAACTGCAGGAACATCAAGAGTATGTTGGTCTTAATGAGACAATGATTACAGCACATCTACCATGAGCAGTACAATAACCTGAAAATATGGAAGCACTTAATACAAACATAATGAGAAGGATAGTACATATCCTTTTATTCCCATAAAACCTTTTAAAAAAAAAACAGCTTGTTTTGTTCCCCCTCCGATTATGCCAAATAATCGGTCAGGCTCTTGAAGGCAGCACTAGGTAGGAGTCTGGACAGAAATACTCATCCAAGCTCGCAGTCTGAGACCTATTATAGTACCGAACAGTTTGTGCACTGTGTGGGGACACAAAACAAATGAAATAAAATAAAATAACCTAAAATGGTCTCTGACAGGCACTGTCACTTATTCTAAAATGTCTACAGTATTACTGTCCCTACCAGAGGTAGTATCTTATCAATGCCAGTTTTACGTGTCCATTAAAGAACAACATTTGAAAACACAACAGTAAAGGAGGCAAGTCTTGTCCAGATTAGCATCTGTGTGCAACACCATCTGGACAAGTATAGCAGAAAACCTGATGTCGTACGATTATTGGCATTGGGCCTTGGGTGGAGAAAGTCTTGTAATAGAATATTGTTTTGAAATCTTCCCTTGAAGCGGCAAGACTGGAACGTGGCCTTAGAGGAAAGGGTCCACACCCAATCCCATGAATTCATTATCATCCATGTTGAAGGAGGACTCATAAGTCTGTTGGGTATTCTGATGCATCTTCTGATGGTGCCGGAGGTTAGACTTACTAGAGAAACGCTTGTCGCAAAGGAGGCAGGAGAAAGGCTTCTCTTTGGTGTGGATGCGCCTGTGGCAGATAAGCTGGGTGGAGACCCGAAAGGCCTTGCCACACTCCAGGCACTGATAGCGTTTGGGTTCTGTGTGAATGCGCCGGTGATTCTTCAGCGCCATGAGATTGGTGAACTCCTTTTGGCAGACCGAGCAGAAGAAGGAGCCGGTCTTGTGGCTGTTCTTGTGGTTGAGCAGTGAACCAGCGTGGCGGTAAGTGCGCCCACAGTGCTCGCACACATGACTTTTCTCTTCCCTACCGAATCCCTCGCTACTTTCCTGCTGGTCTTGCGGCTCAGGGAATCCGTGCACTCGGCTAAAGGCTGAATCGATCTTAGGAAAGCTCTGAATTTCTATCTGTTGGTCTAGTGCTGAGTCCCAGCCTAAATCCTGCTGCATCTGCATACCTTGCTCATGGTGTGACTGCCCCTGTAAGCCACCATGGAGCTCCTGGTGCTGCTGAAAACTAGCCATGTTTGGGAAGTTCTGTTGACACATGCTGCAGTAATAAGGCAGTCCCTTACTATGCACCTCCATGTGGCTCTGCAGGTGTGCAAACTCACAGAAGGTTTTCCCACAATCTGGGCAGCAGTGGCGAGCCATTTGAGAATGGCTCTGTAAATCCAGAGGGTCCGTGAATGTTTTCAGGCAGAGAGTGCAGTGGAGGAGGTCAGTGGAATGAGTCTTCTTGTGGTTAAGAAGGGAACCGGCATGTCTATAAGAGCGTCCGCACTGATCACACCTGTAACAAAGGAAAAGATTGGCATCAGATGAAGGATAGGTGTTGAAATAACATTTAAGAAAGAAAAAAAAAGGACTCACGTATAGCATTTGTCCACACCGTCTTGATTTACAGTAGAGTTTGGATTGCCGTTTCGGTAACAGCGATGTCTCTTTAGCCCAGACTTTCCCTGGAAGCTTTTGCCACATGTTTGGCAGCTGTAATGAGTTACTCCCCGTGCATGGATTTTTTGATGATTGTACAGGATACTGGAGAGACGGAAAGCTTTACCACAAGTAGGACAGACATACTTTTTCTTTTGCGTGTGAATGCGTGTGTGGTTTCGTAACGCCATGGGATTGGAAAAGGGCTTGGCACAGAAGGTGCAGGTGAAATGGCCTGTTTTGTGAGTGTTCTTATGGTTCAACAAGCTACCAGCGTGACGGTAACTGCGACTACAAATGTTGCACTTGAATGGTCTTTCTTCTTTTTCAAGGTATGCACCATCGTTGTCACCATCTACATCTCCTGGGGGGACCGAATCAGTCTCTTTAGTACAGGTGTGTCCTTCAAGTAGCTCAGTATCTGGAAATGCAAGACGGCACTGCTTGCAAATCAAATCCTTTTCTCGTTTGTGGCCCCTGACCTTTCCTCTTGCTGCATTTCTTTTATTTGTCGAACAAGTATGGTTGAGTAACTGTTTGTTTCCCCTGAAGGCCTTTCCACAGTCTTGGCAACGGTGTCTTTTGACGGCAAAGTGTATTCGCAAATGGTTCTTCATTGCTAGCTGGTTGGAGTAAGTGTTGTTGCACAATGCACAGTAATATTCACCTGTCTTGTGTGAATTTTTGTGGTTGACCAAGCTTCCTGCATGTCGATAGCTTCGCCCACACTGATCACAGACAAACGGGCGAGGGTCTCTGGGATCTCCCATCTGGCCCTCTTTTTCTTGGCTAGACTGATCACTGTTTGAGGTCTGCCGCTGCTTGTGGCGTCTGCTCATTCTCTTTCTGCTAGAATTAGGTGCCTGCATTCCACTCCCTGAGGCATTTCCACTCATCTGCATGAGTGTCTGAATTTGTTTGTTGAGCTCTTCAATCTTAGCCTTGTTTTCCTGATGTACCCTCTGGTGGTTCAACAGTTGTTTATAGATTTTGAATGCTTTCCCACATTCTGTGCATCTATGCCTGGTAGAGAAAGAAAAAGATCAGATAAAAAAAGAACTTGGCTGTAAATCAAAATAAATGAAGTATGACCTATACAATAACTTTTTTCAAAGCAACCCAATTGAAAGGTTAAATTTTTACTTTTTTTTTTTTTAAATACTTACTTTTTAACATCAAAGTGTGTCCTCTGGTGATTCTTGAGAGCCAGCAAATTATAAAAACGCTTTTGGCAAACAAAGCAGCGAAACACTCCAGTTTTGTGAGACTTCTTATGATTTAGTAATGATCCAGCATGTCTGTACGAACGACCACATTGGTCACACTTGTACTGGCGCTCTCCATCATGTGGACTTTCCTGCAAAAGGTGTCGTTGAAATGTACTTTTAAGAAGTGGTTTCACCCCACATTTCTCCTCCAATTGTCCATCCCGTTGTCCTGTGCAGTTGTGGTTATTGAGGTGAAAAATATCGCTACAGCTTATGCCACATTTCCCACAAATAATACTTTCCATTTCCACTTTTGGTTTGAGCTCATTCTGGTGGTTGGTTACAAATTGTTCTTGTGGATTACCTTCTATATTGCGATGCAAGAGCTGGTGGGCTTGTAGGTCTAGTTTCTTTGTAAAGCTCTCTCCACAAGTGCTGCAGATAATAAGACTGCAGTCACCCTGCTGATTTTCACTCTGTTCATCTTTCTTGACCTCTAGAGAAGACAACGATGATGAATCACATGCTGAAGGTGCGCCATGAGTTTGAGTATGACCTCTGAGATGGCTTCGCAGTGCACGCATGCTAGTATAGTGATTCCCACACACTGAGCACTGATACATCTCTCCATCGTCCTCCTCTTCATCTTCTTCACATTCAGCTTTAGCTTCACTGTCACTCATCTCACCATGAATGCTGTCATGAAAGGTCTGCTGTTGAAAATAGGCTTCTGCTGCACTAGCGTTGTGTCCTTCAAAACCAGCATCTTCCTCTGAGTCTCCTAAGAAATGTTGATGCTTTGTGTTGTGAAAGTCCATGTGACCGGGTGAGCCGTTTATCATGGTCTGATACTGCTGATTCAGGAGGGGACAAATGTGCGACTTGATTCCTGCAATATCAGTAAATGTTTTACCACAGTCAGCACACATGTGCCTCTCCATGAGGTGTTCATCCTGAGGTAGGTGTTCATCTGAGAAGGAATTGTCAAACTGCTCATGAAATTCAGTAGCATTTGTCTCATTCACATGCTCCTCATCGGATTTATGCTGCACAGAGTCTACCAGGTCCTGAGGAAGGCCTAATATTCCACTTACATCTCCCTCGTGTGATGGAAAACAGTTCTGTTGGTTCTCGTGTGTCAAGGGCTCTGAGGAAAGCCAGTCACCTTCAGAACTAGTAGGCAAAGATGCAGGCCTTCCCTTATGGATCCGAAGGTGGCTTCGCAGAGCAGCCAAGTGTGGGTAGTTCTTGCGGCAGATGGAACACTGAAAAATCCCGGTTTGATGGGACCGTTTGTGATTTATAAGACTGCCTGCATGCCTGTAGCTTTTGCCACAGATGTGGCACTTAAATCTGCGATCAAAACTGTCAGCATCTTCTACTTTGATGTTGTCAGTACCCTGTGCTGAACAATCAGGGTTGAGGTTTTCTGATGGTAGGGCCATTGGCTGTCCCTGAGCATGTAGAGTCAACGGATTTTCATCTAAAGAGTTGGGTAGATAAATATGACCATTTTCCAATGGCCCATCTGCTTGGGGATATTCAATAGCTTTATCAAGTAAGGTGGGTAATGGTGGAGTGTCACTAGTGGGGGGATAAGGATTAGACTCTGGAGAATGAGTAACACTATCATCGTAAGAAAAATTGTGCTCCTCTGACAAGTTAGTAGGGAGTTCAAACGACACTGAGGAGGAGTTATGCAACAGAATGTGATTTTGAAACTCATCATCATTAGCAAAAGCAACCTGACAAAGGTGACAAAAATGTATATTATCATCACCATTCTGTGGCATAACATGAGGGGCAAGTTCTTGCTTGCATTCTGTGAGGGCAGCTTTAGAGGTCTGCACACTAAGACGACCTCGAGTTTTACTGTGGATTCGCTGGTGACTATTAAGTGCAGCAAGATTATTGAACTGTTTAAAACAGACTGGACACTCAAATACCCCCATTTGATGAGTTTTCTTATGATTTATGAGACTGCCATGATGTCTATATGTCTTGTCACACAAGTCACATTTGAATGGCCGGTCTCCAGCATCATCTTCAGCTGCTATGTCACTTTCTGCGGTGGTGTTTGAAATGTGTTCTGACATGGCACCATTACTAAGGCTGCTCATTGGAGCAATATTCAGCTTCATGTCTGGCTGCAAATCTGGTATTATGTCAAAATCCATCTCCTCTAGATGCAGCAGCTCATCATCTTTATAATCACTTTCAACAAGACTGTTTGCAGAATCCTTTGTCCTGATTTGAGACTCTTTATTGCGATGGACCTTTTGATGGGTGACAAGTTGAGTTGCGAGGCGAAAAGCCTTTCCGCATTCTGTGCAAGAATATTTCTTTCTAGATGTGTGGATGCGCAGGTGGCTTTTGAGAGCCAATGCATTGGAAAGCTTCCTGGAGCATATATGACACTGAAAAGAGCCAACCTCATGTGTTTTTCTGTGGTTAGCCAAGCTGCCTGCATGCCTGTAGCCTCGTCCACATTCATCACATTTGAACTTCCGTTCCTCTTCTGACTGATGAAAAGTATCTGTATGCTCCAAAAGACTGGGCATGCTTGCACATACTACACCACAATGTCTACACGAGAAGCCTTTGGTCCGGCCTGGCTCTTGCATAGCTATATTGGTATAGTATATTCATAAGAAATGTCAACAAGAGCCAGTTTGAATGACTCTGAGGGACAAACCTGTCCTCGCTATAATCAAATCGGCTTGTTTGAAGAGGCAACATTCAAAAAATTAGCTGAGAATACAGTCTGTTCCATTCCATTGGAAAACTGTCATTGAGAAGATGATGTAAGAGTAGGCACTGGATGAAATCTGTAACAGGAAAACCATTATTTACCTTTAAGTTCACACAGGGCACTTGCACAACAAGAAAGTCAATAATAATGATAAGCTGACATTAACATTGCTTTCTAATGTGCTCAAGTCTTGACAAAAAAAAAAAAAGAGTTTACATAACCCATGAGTAATTAAATAAAAGGAAGCATTCTAACATTCTGCCTGACATCTCCTTTAATGCTATTAGAAGTCCTACAGGGTTGTAAAACAGATTCCTCCAAAAGTTTAAACGTCTCTATTATTGTTAACACTTTTACTGTTACTTTAACTTTGTTACTTTAACAATTATTCATTCATTAAATTGTTATAATTTATTAAACAGACCATGGGAAAAAATAAAATGAATTTCATAGGATAAATAATCACTTTTCTTTTATGGTTGAATTGTACCTTTCATAAACACTTTTTATATGTGCACATTTAAAAAAAAAACACCAAGAAAACTTTTTTTTATACAAGCGATGATTAAACCAACTTGGATGTTATATATATACAACCAAAGTACATGCAGGGGTTTTTATATTCATTCAAAGCTATTTCCCATCAATTATGAAGCCTTTAGTCAGATCCAGTTTTAATTCTTCTTTACATCTTATTTTGAAACACCATTCAATAAAATAACGATAATATAGCTTATCTGTCTGGATTTGACAGTATCACTGATCTCTAATGGATTTTAGGCAGAATGTATATAGATGAGTGGACAGCTTGAAGGATCAACTCCAACAGTTAGGTGACAGACTGCCTCACACAATGGAGCTCTATTGACACAGTAAACACTTGCCGAATACATTAGCCTAACTGCCAGCAACACGAGCACAATCATGATAGTTTTAGTAATCTTATATCTATAGGTTAAATTAATATAATAGACAATCTGCCCTTCAGTTGAACTGAATAAAATACGTATTTGGGAGAGGCAGTAGCATCCCATCCCGTTGCGAGCTAGTTAGCATTTGGCGGCTAGAAACTACGGCTAAAACTAACCCACTGATACGGCAAAAACACGCTAGAAATATACATACTGAATGTTGCAGTCTCCCTGTGTGATGTTGGTGCATGTAATGTTGGCACGCCGTTTACTTTATTTTAGTTTCAGGACGGGCGTGTTCGTCCCCCCTTTCTACCAATTGTCTTTTCCCCCATCCCACTCGACTCACTTCCTGCTCTTGTTGCTAGGAAACAGGAAATGTGCATCAGCGAAAAACGTCCGTGTTTTCTTTAACACCACATTTCATTAGAAAACCTATTAAATTTGTTATATTTCTACCCTCTCCGCGAATTTCTATTGTAATAATTTAATAGCATGTCCTAAATAATGTATAACACTCGCTTTTCCCAAAACAAGAATGTTTTGTTTTTGTGATATATAGCCACAAATTGCTGTGCAAACACAGCAAGTGGCACTCTAACATTATATATGTATAATTAAATATTATACAGCTATCAAAACTTCTAGGAATTTGTTCCACCCGTTACATTATATTTTCAAAGCCTCGTTTTTGTTTGTTCGTTCGTTCTTTAATGTTATCATTAATGTTAATAACAGCTTGTACTATTAAAAATGCACAATTCCACTGTATTTGTCCATTCTTAAAATAAATCTTTTGCAAATACCCAGTCACTAGAATACACAGTTAACCGCACTATCATTTTTAGACAATTCGCATTTTGTTATGTAACTTTATATGCACAAAACAACTGCACATCCACGAGCATACATAATTTCCCCTCCCACAGGCTCTCTCTCCACCCCATTTTATCCCACTCACCATGCTCTGTAGTCCGCAGGATCAGCGTGGCAAGAACACCACAACAGCAGAGGCATGTAAGTGTTTCAATTTAAGAGAAATTCAGATCATTTTGTAGACATTCCCCAGGTGGTGAGTGAGGAAGTCATGAAGGCTCACATCTCTGCGTTCACTGGGTAATTTCGTCGTGGTCCTAAAGCCGCCGACCTTCTCCTGAGATTGATCGATTTGCAATTCATTGTCAAAGACACAAACGTCTCTCCGGAGAGCCCAAAAGGTACGTAACGTAAATCGCATTTTTGTATGCACACTAAAGAGATTAAAAACGATTACATTTTGTTATGCAGTGATTATAATGAAGTGACAAGCGTCCGACTGCAAATTGCTTCGCATGTTCAGCGGTCCTAAAGCCAGCCATTTTGTGTTACGGTGCAAGCTAAAAGAGCAGCTGTATGCTTTAAAGATGTTTAATGCTCTTTGAATTACCACTGTGTTGTATTCGCATTGCTTCTATTTGGTCATGGTCGTTATGTTAAATTTCTGTTAACATCGAAATGTAATTCAGTTCTGTACACGAGCAGATCAGATGCCAACTTCCTTTGAGAACAAGAGCCTCTTTCCTAATTGTCCCTGAGGTCCTAATGCCGGCCATTTTGTGCTGCCTGCCATCCAAGTGTATTTAACTTCTTTTTTAAACAAAATATTCACCCTGGTTTCTGCCAAAATACTACATTTTAGGTTTTATTTATATACGCTGTACTTTATATACGTCCTATACTACATACTGCATACTAGTTACTACAGTTATTGTTCTTATAATTGTGCTAATTTGCCTCCATTCTCATAAGATAAAAAAAATTTACTAAATGACCAGGGGGAAAATCAATTTTTAAAACAAAAAAGTTTAGTGGTGGTGTTTGTCTGAAACTGAAAAATTAATTGAATTTAAAAATTCAAATCACTCTTGCTTTATTTTTTTGGTCAGTGGTCAGTTTACAAAAGAATAATAATTGCAATAATTATAAAAACATATGTGTATGTATATGTGTGTGTGTGTGTGTGTGTGTGTGTTTTTATTATATAATATTTACCTAATATATTTTTCCTAAAGAAATCTTTCAAATGTAAGTAAAGAAAGTACTAACTGTACTTGAACAGTAAATTAACTAATTAAAATTATAACATAAATTCAAGGCACTCATTGTGTACTTTGTTGTTCTCTTCAGCATCATCAGGATGGCTTCACCCCAGCCAGGTAGCCCACCAACTGCAGAGCAGTATACACCACCGCCTTCTGAGACCGAGCCCAACAAAGAAGCAGACAACTTATCAGAACAAGCTACAAGGAGAAGAGGCAAAGGGAGACCGCCAAAAACTTTGCACACTTTTAAATGCTCAACCTGTCAGGAGGTCTTTACCAGCCCTTCAGCTCTACAAAGCCACAAGCTGTCAGTACATGGTAAAGACAAGCAGCAGCAATACACCTGCGGTAAGTGCACAAAGACGTTCTCCAGCCGGGCGCAGCTTTCCAAGCATCAGCGCTCCCACTCTGCCCAGCGTCCGTTCCAGTGCCCACACTGCCATAAGGCTTACAAGACTCCAACAGAGTTACGCAACCACAGCCGTTCACACACAGGGGAGAAACCGTTTGTTTGTTTTGACTGTGGCAAGGCATTTATGCAGGCCATTTGCCTGCGTATCCACATGACGCAGCACAGTGGCGAAAGGCCTCACTCTTGCCCTCATTGCTCCAAGAGTTATCCCACACTATCCAAACTCAAAGTGCACCAGCGATCACACACCGGGGAGAAGCCTTACTTTTGTTCTGAGTGTGGGAAGAGTTTCGCCGACCCTTCGGTGTACCGCAAGCATCGGCGTAATCACCAAGGCCACCGGCCGTATGCTTGCAGCCAGTGTGGCAAAACATACACAGAACTGAAGGACTTGAAGAACCATGAGCGTTCGCACACAGGTGAGAAGCCTTACCTGTGCTCGGACTGCGGCAAAGCCTTCTCCCGTTCGTCCTCTTTGGCGTGCCACTTGCGTATCCACTCCAAGAGCAAGCCATATCAGTGTGAACAGTGTGGCAAAGGCTTCACTCAGCTGTCCTCGTACCAGTCCCATCTTCGTACCCACTCGGGTGAAAAACCCTTTTTGTGTCCACAGTGTGGCAAGATGTTCTCCGATCCTTCTAGTTTCCGCCGACATCAACGGGCGCATCAGGGATTCAAGCCGTACCCTTGTGACAAGTGCACTAAGAGGTTTCGACAACCTGCGGACCTTGCGGTGCATCAGCGTGTGCACTCGGGTCAGAGGCCCTACAAATGCCAGCGCTGCGATAAAGCTTTCGTTGCTTCTTGGGATCTGCGACGCCACATGTTAGTTCACTCCGGCCTGCGGCCTTTTTCTTGCACGGAATGTGGCAAGTCCTTTACGGAGCGCTCTAGTTTAAACAAGCACAGAAGGGTGCATTCAGGGGAGCGTCCTTACAAATGCCAGCAGTGCTTCAAGTCATTTGTTGTGTCATCCAGTTTGCGCAAACATGAGAGGACACACTTATCCGAGAGGCCGTTACAGGTCCAGGCCGCTCCTGAAACGGCTCAAATGTTTCCCACCACCCTGCCCCAGTTCTCCTGCACTCACTGTGATATGATCTTTGGAACGTGGGAGGAAGTGCAGGCCCATTCCAGCCTACACACCATCTCTCCCCCAGCTGATTCTACTGTTTCGGCTTTACCTATTGGCCCGTACATTTGTGTGACCTGCCAAGCAGAGTTTGCTCAGTTGGCTGATATGCAGGCACACGAGAAACAGCACCCCAAGCCAAGACCTCATGTTTGTGACCAGTGCGGTAAGGGTTTTCTGAATAAAGCCGGGCTTCGTAAACACCAGCGCATCCACTCGACCAGTCGGCCACATTGCTGCGCTGTTTGTGGAAAGGCTTTTCTTTTCGCTGCCTACCTTCGCAAACATTTACGCACCCACCGCGACACTGCGTCCTCATCCCCCCTTCCTCAGGGAGACATAGTGCACAACCAACCCCTACCGTCCCCACCAAGTGCTGCGTCACCGTCAGGATCCGACCCTACCGCTATTTCTCTGACTGTTCCAGTGACTGTGCCGGTGTCGGCATTTCAGACAATGCCAGCCCATGTGTATATAGACAAGGAAGAGGGGCTCTGAACTAATCGTTGGCTGTGGCGGCTGCTTTGAGAGAATCTTGCAAAAGTCCTGAAAATCAATAAAATCTCCTTTTTTAAATAGTATTAAATGATTCAGTGCATAAAAAGCCAAAAATAATGTCTTTAATTTACCTTGAAATTGTACAAATATGTTTTTCTCTTTAGAGATGTGCCAAGATAGCTTGCGAGGATTTTTATTTTTTGGTATGTCTGAATCAAAGAGTTAATGGTTCTCCTCAATGTCATAATCACAGATTTAATCTAATATGTCATGTTTATACACAAGAAATCAGTAATATTTGAACATTTGATTTTAATCACAAGACCTCACTTATTTAAATCAGAGGTTTCCTCCATCAACAGACTATACACGTTTATGCTGTATTTAATTTTTCTGAACTTTAAACAGCTGTTATTATTTTTTTTAAAAAGGCAACAAGCCAGTGTATGTGGTGGTAAATATGACAGTTATTATGTTTTGTACATAATATAATGCTTTTATGCTTGTACAGCTAAACAATATCGCCTCTTGTTGTTCTTTATAAGTCCTTAAGTAAAATTGTGTTTCATGGATTTTTGATCGTTTGGTGGTAATATTTATGATTTGAAAAAGTCTCATTTATTATAGCATTCACAAATATGGACACATTGACCAAAGATGTGTTTTCTCTGATCTTAAAAATGTATCTAGTTGTGTAGACACAAAGATATGATTTACAATATATTTTTGTCATTAAATACTGAGTATTCCTAAAGAATGAAAGGAAGAAGCCCACAGTTTCAATTTCATAGCTTTGATGAATTTATTATGATTTATTATTATTATGTTTATTATTATTATTATTATTATTATTATTAAATATGTGGAATAAAATTTGCATTAAATTAGTAGCAGTAAAAAAAAA
>JAUMHE010000061.1:11382636-11400105 GCA_032359235.1 Enteromius mattozi
TTATTATTATTATTATTATTATTATTATTAAATATGTGGAATAAAATTTGCATTAAATTAGTAGCAGTAAAAAAAAAAAAATAGCATGCGTGTCAAAAAGAATGCAACTAATATAGTACCCCATTAAAGTAACATGTAATTTAAATTTAGTTTAGAAAATAATTTAAAGAAGGGAAGAGCAGTAAACATTTAACATTTGAAGTGTGCTAAATATAAATATTATTTTTATTGTAGACAAATACAGATAGATGTATCTAAACTAAGTTAAGAAAAAAAACTGTGGATAAATGTGAGAAACCGTTTTTGATGACATGTACAGTTACAGGCTATATATTGAGTGAAGCTCAAAATTGCTTCACTTCAGCACTGGACAAACACGAAAGACCTTTGTTCCCGATAAAAAGGTATGTTTGATTCATGTTCTTTAAACGAAATATCCACGCTGCTTTTTGAAGTCATGTTGAAGTTGTATCTCCCAATATACCAAATATCTGTAATATAACTGTAACTGAAAATTCTCCCTTTTTTGTACAGATACATTCTTTATTTCCAGGAGGAAGACAAATCCACCTCAGAGAGCAATGGCAGCGATAGTTACCGGGCTGATCCCAATCCTCCGCACTGCGGTGGACTCCACTGCCACCTATAAAGGTCGCACCATGTGGTTCGGTTTGCTCTGCATCCGCCTATTGACCGTCTTTCTGGCTCAGTTTCCATGGAAAAGCCTAAATGAAGATTTCTCCTGTAACATCACTGACGACTTTTGCTCTAAAGCTTGTTTTAATAAACACTTTGACAATTCTGTAGTAATGGCGTGGCATTTCCTCTTTATCCTCCTCCTGCTCTCGGTCCTTCTCATGGAGCTGTTTTCCTTCCATCTTCGATCTTCGTTCCACAAGAAGAAGGAGAAAGAAATGGCTTCTCAAAGCGAGCAGGGAGCTATCACTGATCCCACCATAACTGTTGGTGGTAGGATGATGATAGACCTCCACAAAAGCAAAAGCAGTGTGGTGGTGTACCTGTTCAGCATCGTGCTGCGGGTTGCAGTGGAGCTTTCGTTCGTGTATATCTTGTTGTGCTGGGTTCTGCCTAAACTGAATGAAGGGCCATACTTTTGTCATCCACAAAGCTTTGGTAAATGTTCAGTACGGCAATGTTTGGTCCGAGGGGCAGCAGAAAAAAGAATGTCTGTCTATGCTTTACTGTTTATGTCTGCCCTGGTTATTATAACAAGCAGTCTGTTCTGTCTCTATTCAATTGGTCACTATCTCTGTTGTGGTTAAGAAGATTTTCATTGAACACAAGCATACTGAGTAGCTTTAATGCTTGTTAAATGCTTTGTTATGGCTTACAGATTAATATTATTGACTGTATTTTTATTCAGTGTGATTAAAATTCTGTTTAAATGTAACTTTGCAATAAACCATAAGCAAACATTAGACAAGGAAATGCTTTTTGGCTCTGTGTGGTGTTTCTGTGTCTGCAGTTTTTGTTTGGTCTGGGTGAGAAGTCATTTTTTGTGTGAATGCTGACTGAGCTGTTTTGTCTTAGAGTTCAGCTGTTATAGTCGTCAAACTTCTGACAACCTACAAGAAGATCAAATGTTTAAGGAAGCACAAAGAATCAACGTTTTTAGTTTTGCTGACCAGATTTTATTACTTTATATTATTCTCTACTTACATTTACATGTATATTACATTAAAAGACAATTAATAACTATGTATGCTGTATGTTTTAAACATTTTTAGTCGCATTAGATAATCACAGACCATGTCGTAAAATACATATGGCTGATGGAGCAGATCAGTTGCAAAGATCTGCTTGGCAGCATGATTTCTCCACCTGTGGAGGCACCTGAGCATCACACTCACTAGATTTGGCACATCTGCGCACCTCACCGTCTACAAAAATAAATCCAGAATAGCATTCACAAATTCAATAACACTACGAATCATTGCTCTCCATCAATTTATGCGACTATCTCAGTTTACACATGAAATTAAACTTAAAAAAGAACTATCCTATTTCTATCAGTTTCAATAACAGGAAAAGAATATGGTCAACTCACAGGCTGGATGATGCATTGTGATTGTAATGCAGTTGTCAAAACCACTGCTGCAATCTTTCTCCTCTATGTCAGAGGTTTCACAGTACGGATTGTGTTTGTTAATCTTCTGGCAGTGGTTGCACCTCAGTGCCTGTGCAACTAATAAGATCACAATTTTTAAATCTTTGTTATAACTGTGATTAAAAAAAAGCTTCTGTTGTGAGCTGAATTAATTCTCTCTCTCTCTCTCTCTCTCTCTCTATATATATATAAATCTAATGACAATGTTTTTGAAAGTCAAGATTGTTTCACACTTACCACAGAAGGCACCTAAAAACATGATCAGAGCCAATGTGCGGTATCCCATCTTCACTGTCACCAAGCTGACAGTAATAAATAAATAATAAATGGTAATGAATGATTTTATATATATATATATATACACACACACATAAATACTGTAATAACATAACATACATACATACTTACCTTCTTCTTAGGCTGAAGCGTTGCTCTGAAAGTAATGAGGGAGATGAACAGAGCATGTATATATATATGATACCTGATAACAAGTATCCTGTCCTCCTCCCTGCCCTAACAATAGCTTGCTATGGGGTATTACATGTCCCATGTACCATTTAGATCCACCAAAAAACATAAAACAAAATCTCATTTACAATGTAATTTGTTTTATTTCAGTTTAGCAACATCAGTCTTATTACATTTACACTTTTGGAAGTTTATTTACACAATTCACGTAATAAATTCTTTACTTAACAATTTACTTACTTTAAATTCAAACATTTTTTCAAACAAGTCAGTACATGACACTTGTTGTTACCTTGCATTAAAACGGCTTACAATTAAGGACAATTTGAGTTTTTATATTTTATATGTAAAATAAATGTTATGAGAACAGTATCACACACATTGCCTCAATATTGAGGTCATTTGCTTTGTGTGCTCGACAATGGTGAAATATTATACTGTCCCACCCTAATGTTTTTCTCACCCCATGGCTAAACTGAACAAATGAGAACATTCTTAGTCACATGCACATATTTTGAGAATCAAGAAATAAAAGTCTATTTACTTTCAAATATTATATGAATACGTTCAAATTATTTGTACTTTTTTGTACAGATATAACATCTGAATTACAAGGAAAGTGACTACATTTTGAAGAGAGAACAAATCTGTATAAAACAATCAAACTACAGAACAATAACAGAAAAATAAGAATCTCATATAAAAAGCACATGAACAAAGCATCAAATATGAATGACAGGAAACAAATATTTGAAGTATTCTTCCTCACTGATCCTGGTCATCTTAGTACATAACTGTGCTGTAATTCACAGAGCCTTCTTTATACAGACACATCGAAAGGATCATACCACATATCTGTAAAGAGGATAAAAGATATTTTTCATAAACTAATAATCCATTGTTCAACCTCAGTTAACCATTAATAATCTACCTTTAGCAATGTACTCAATTTACTATTCTAGTCAAATGTTGGGACCAAGCCAATGGATGAATCGTCACACCACACACTAGGCTATTGTAACAGCACAATAAAACTACCTTGCCAGTATTCCACAGTGAAATCTCTGTGAGGGAAGATATAATTAAGAGTAACCAATAGGGTAACCTGAGGCCTTTGTACAATAATATTTTGTAACTCCAAGCTCACAAAACAAACAATACAATCACACAGCAAAAAATGGTCCCAATTTTATATTAAGTAACCCTAATACCTGTGTAACTAGATATATGTATATGTAGTATGTAACCACAAGGTAAACATTGGTACATGAAAGTACATATGTGTAACAGGACTAACAGCACTTTTTGGTACAGAAATATAAAGTTACACTTTATATTAAGTAAACAATTTATATGGATTCATATGGATTAACCATGTAATTACTCTGTTATTACACAGCACCGGCCAGTAAGTTAGGCTATACATAAATTGGGGTTGGTGTCCAGAATGTTATATTAACTGGACAGTTCCTGAGCAGTCACCATGTAAGTACACTGGTATTACAGTTGTGCACCAACTCCAGATCCAACTCCTCCCTAAACCGTCCGGTTTACACCCCCTGTACCTAATTTCCACCGCTAAACCTCCATCCCCTGGATCAAATTGTTCCAATTACTTTTAAACACATTGTTAATACAAAATGTAGTTATATAATCCTGTTACACAAGAACTTACTGAAGTGTTGTTCCCAATGTTTTGTTTAAGCTTTAAATAATATGTACCAATGTTTAGCAATATAAATTGGGACCGAAAAATGGTAAGAAAATATACATCTAATAAATGTCTAATCTGAGAAACAGTACTATGCATAACTGTCCACACCAAGTAGTATCATGAATTTATGTAACGTATTACACAGCAGAATACTTCTGATTGGTCAATCATAGAAAGGGTCAAAGGATGTTTTTGGCCTATAAAAGTTCACTAATTTGACTGCTTTCTCTCTCTTGTTTTAAACTAATGTAATTGATGTAATCATTCATCTCAGTTACTGATTGTAATAAAATGGAGAACTTTAGTTTTAATGTAACTAATAGGATCGTTCATATTACTGCTAGACAGACTGATTTGTGATTGACTTAAAATAACATACAAATTATTAAAATAACTCATATCCACCTATTTATCTTTTTGTGTGAGGAGCCATGCAATAAGTGGGATAATGTTCACTCAGTATTTCAAAACAAACTCCTTAAGGCTGCAATACAGTCTTTTTAGATTTGTAGTGTCTTGTAATCTGGTAGTGTGCGATCCTCATTCGTTTAGTGTATGATGTTGTCCAGTTTTTCTCTGTAACTGTGCGATGCCTAGTGTTTTAAAAATGTGTATTCCAGCCTTTAAGGGTGATATAAGACTGGCATTATTTTGACATGCAAAAATGAAGCACTCAGACAAACTACACTGGTCACAAACTGAGACCTGGACAGCTGAACGTGGCTGCCATCTGACTCTCTAGGACAGCAGCGGTGTGTGCGATTAAGGCAACAGTAAGATACAAGGCATATCCACTGAAGACACTATGAAACAGAACACCATTTTACTTTGTTTATTCTTATTAACTCTAACATTGGACAGTAAAGGGTTATAGTTATTTGGATTTTCTGAATTGGGTCTAAAATGTTTAGTGACAGTTTGCTCACCTCCACCACAGGAATGGCCAAAATAACCGCCAAAATTATGGAAAGATTTTGCTCCAGCCATTTTTCTATAGTGACACTGCAACCCTTTGAGAGAGAGAAAAGTGTGTGAGGTGTGATGTTAAAACAATTTACCCAAAAATAATTACAGGGCAGAACTGAAACCGTACCTGAGTATAAATGCCACAGGTGTCATTTAAGAAACATGTGAGATTTTTACAGTATGTATTTATCGGATCTGTCACATTGACAGTGACATTGTAGCAAGAACAGGGTATAGAGACCTTCCAGTCTTCTTTTCCATTCCAACCACAGCATTTGGCCTGTGGAGATGTAATGGTGGAGGTGATATCATTTTCAAGTCTTCCAAAGTATCTGTCAATGTTTAATTTCAAGTTCTAATGATATCATAGCATATACCAGGGATATACCAGCATACACCTCTGGCAGAAATAAGAAAAGCACCTTTTCTTACCTTTTTATTGTTAAAAGGGTTACTCCATCACAAAATGAAAATTTTAAAATTAATTACTCAGCCTTATTTCATTCTAAAGACATCCGTTCATCTTCGTAACACAAATTAAAACATTTTTAAGATATAAGATGAACAGATGTCTTACGGGTTTGGAACGACATAATTAGTTTTCATTTTGGGGTGAAGTAACCCTTTAAGCTTTTTAGCTTTGTTGCTGCTTTTTCAATTTACATTTAAAATGAGCTAAAGCAACACAATTTAATTTAAAGCCTCATTTATATATGTAAATCCATTTATACTGGCACTACATGAATCATTTTTGTGGCATTAAAATGAAACTGCATGTAAAAATGCCTTAAAATCAGAAAGTATGTACTTACACACTTTGATAATCAGTGGATTTTTCTTGATTCTATGTGGGAAATTTACTTGGAAAATGTAAGTGGCAAAACTTGTAAAAGAAAGGCTGAGTAATTTTTACTTGCTGTTTTATAAATATTTATATATAACAGGTAAAATAAGTATTGAATAAGTCACTATTTTTCTCAGTAAATATATTTCTAAAGGTGCTGTTTGACATGAAATGTTCAACGGATGTTGGTAATCTAAGTAATCCATACATACAAATTAGTTCAGAAATTAAGTTAAGTGTAATAAAGTGAAATAACACACAGCCAAGGAAACTCTCAATTGGTTTCAGAGAAAAGAAAGTAAAGAATGGCCTGAATTGAATCCAATAGAGAATCTATGGAAAGAGGTAAATTTAGCATTCATAGAAGAGTCCCATAGATTTGAAGACTGTTTGTGTGGAAGAATGGGAATCACACCTGAGCAATGCATACAACTATAGTTTTGCCAAACATGAGGCATTTTTAAGCTTTCATTAGCAACAAAGTCTTTTGTACGAAGTAGTAAATAAATTTTAGTAAGCATACTTTTTCCCTGGGTCATTCTATTTTAACTTAATTTCTGAACTTTCTTTGTATTTATGGATTACTTGGGTTGTTGAAAAATGGTAATGTGTTCATATAGCCTACACTGAACAAAATCATAAACACAATATAATTTTTGCCCCCATTTTTTATGAGCTGAACTCAAAGATCTAAGACTTTTTCTATGCACACAAAAGGCCTATTTCTCCTAAATATTGTTCACAAATCTGTCTAAATCTGTGTTAGTTAGCACTTCTCCTTTGCCGAGATAATCCATCCACCTCACAGGTGTGGCATTTCAAGATGCTGATTAGACAGCATGATTATTGCATAGGCGTGCCTTGGGCTGGCCACAATAAAAGGCCACTCTAAAATGTGCAGTTTTATCACACAGCACAATGCCACAGATGATGCGAGTTTTGAGGGAGTGTGCAGTTGGCATGCTGACTGCAGGAATGTCCACCAGAGCTGTTGCACATGAAATGAATGTTCATTTCTCTACCATAAGCCGTCTTCAAAGGCGTTTCAAAGAATTTGGCAGTACATCCAACTGGCCTCACAACCACGGACCATGTGTAACCACACCAGCCCTAGACCTCCAAATCCAGCATCTTTACCTCCAAGATTGTCTGAGACCAGCCACACGGACAGCTGCTGCAACAATCGATTTGCATAACCAAAGAATTTCTGCACAAACTGTCAGAAACCATCTCAGAGAAGCTCATCTGCATGCTCATACTCGATGCTGTGGGCAAATGCTCATATTCGATGGCATCTGGCACTTTGGAGAGTTCTCTTCATGGATGATTCCTGGTTTTCACTGTACATGGCAGATGACAGACAGTGTGTATGGCGTCGTGTGGGTGATCGGTTTGCTGATGTCAACATTATAGATCAAGTGGCCCATGGTGGCGAGAGTTTATGGTATAGGCAGGCATATGTTATGGACAACGAACACAGGTGCATTTTATTGATAGCATTTTAAATGCACAGAGATACCATGACGTGATCCTGAGGCCCATTGTTGTGCCATTCATTCATGCGTATAATATTCTTCATAAATACGCTGGTTTTGCCACCGTTCATCTACTTTTCATGACATTTCATCCCCACATGCAATGCAGCTTGTGGTAACTTAATAATGTGTGGGTTGATGTAAAACTGAATAAGATTTTTTTGTGCGCACCCTTTTTTAACACGTCTCGACTGTCGTACAGTCTGACATTAATAACTGAGATCTCACAGTGTGACACGAAACCTGTGAGGTAAATGGTTTATCTCACTAAAACAGATTTAGAAAGATTTGTGAACAATATTTGAGAGAAATAGGCCTTTTGCGTACATAGAAAAGGTCTTTGAGTTCAGCTCATGAAAAGTGGGGGCAAAAACAAAAGTGTTGCGTTTATAATTTTGTTCAGTGTATATACATAGCTTTCTTTTTGTAAGCTTGTTGTTTACTTTTGTTTGCTGTCCAGTGACTCTCACCTTCTCCTGAATGTCATCTATAGTCTTTTCAAACCTCTTGTAACTGGAATCATTGCTTTCACGTGACTTTATTATTTCAAGAGTATGTTTCTTTAGTACCACAGACACCTGATTAAGAGTGGGGGAAAAAACAAGATGCTTTGGTCATGATTGTATCTGAAGCTTTATATAGCTTATAGAAATCAATCAAACTGATTTAAAACTTGACACCAAAGAGGAAGTCATGTGCTGGATTATTCTAAAAAGCCCAACACCAAACTGGGTGGGACTGCTTGAGTTACCTCAGACTTCTGGGTGTAGAAAAGAACCCCACCCACTATCTGAGCCGCGAGAAGAACTGTGAGCAGGATAAAATACTGCAGATAAATAAAGCTCATTTTAACATACTGTTACAGCTCAGTGGAGCAGATAAATATACAGATGTTTTACAAAAACTGCAAGAACATGCACAATTCCCAAGAGGTTAGTGACTATGTTCTTCATATTTTAAGAGCTCTCCTAACAAACAACCATATTCTTAAGGTTAAAGTGTATCTCTAATGGCACAAATCTCTAATCAATCACCTAAATGTCATATAAATTTATAAAGTTTTGATTTTCTGAAAACTCACAGTTGCCAGCAGGCATTTTACAGTCTTGAGAGAACCCAGACATCCGAAGAAGCCTAACGACATTGTCACAGAGCCGCTGATGATCAGGAAGTAGGAGAAGAGATAGAAGGAAAGGTAGGAAGGAGGGGGCACTGTAAAAGACGTATAGAGCAAACTCTTTAATAGTTCGCAGTATATAATAATTTATAGACAAAGTATCAAAATAGCATTGTGATCTGCTCTCAAAATAAACACTCACCGAGTTCGGTGTTCCCTGAAAGTAGTATCCATAGTCCCATAGATAAGAGAAATGATCCCAAGAGCTAAAAGAAACAGTTTCTGCTGAAACATTACAGTCCAACAGCAATCTGACATGCACATTGTATAAAATGTAAAAGCCTTGCTAAGATCAAAAATGCAACAGTTGCTGTTAGAAAATGATCTAATTTATTTAGAATTATTATTAGAATTTTGTGATCTCAGTTATATGTACTAACTGTAATGTATATATTTGCTATTTTATATAATACTTTATTTTATTTCATTTTAGACCAGTTAACTGTGTCTTATGACACATTTGCAACTTACACAAAATATCAAGTTGAAGAGAAAGAGGAAGTATTTGGTGACACTGAGACAGCACTCAGATGCCATATCTGTGAGCACAAAAGAAATACATCATTAATTAAAATCATCTTATAAAAACAAGTGGGAAAAAAAAATAATTATTTATTTATCAATAGCAGGCTAAGAAGCAGAAAATATCCCATATTGTTCAACTTTAAATGTTCACAGATCCAAGCTGGTTTCACAGTTTTTCATTAAGAACAGCACGTGTGCTACATATGTTTTCGTATGTGTTTATATAGGTTTGCTGCCCAGAAAGATACTATAAAATAACCCCCACTCCTCTTCTCAAGCATAACAACAGAACAGGGTACAGGAAGTGTCTTGTGTTCTCATATTTCCTTGCCTATGGTAACGAAACCAAAGGTATCATTTTACACATGCATGTCATTAACTATTCAAGTCAAACTAGCACATGGGACAAAAGTGCTTTGTTTGCTGTTATGAAAATTTGAGAATACATCCTTCGGTGATTACGTAAATTAAGATTTTTTAGGGCTACATCCTGTATAATGGTTAAAACAGACAGTGTTTTTTGTTATTTCCTTTTATAATGCAACATTTTTTGATAACATTTAACATTTATGCAACTGCCTTTTTCAGGAAATGATGTCTCAGACAAACAATGTTTCTCTAACTGGCATTTCTCAAAACATTTTAATAATTTGACTGATTCTTTATAATGCTTTATAGAATAAATCGTTTTACAAAAGAAATAAAGAAGTAAAACTTACCTTTAAATCGGCAAAGTCGGTAATGTTACACAGAGGGTAAATGAAACGTGGTGGCTTCACATGAGATCATGTAAAGCTAAATTTTGCATAAATAAGATTCTTATTTCTGATTTGTTGCATTGCTTCAGAGTTCCTGTCTGTAAGCAAAGCATCTTTGACTATACTTCAGCGGAAAGCAAGTGTACAGAACACCCACCATAAATAAAATATCAACCCTAGTCACAGACTCCTACAGGTATACTCTTACTCCTCTGAATTTGCAGCATTTATTTTAAAATACAAGGTATGTAAATTATTATGTGTAATGATATCAGATTTTGTGATGTTTTCATGTTTTTCACAGACTGCAAGATTTAGAACAATTAATAGATTTGACATTTATATTTAAAAAAGCACTACATCTGTTTTCATCTAACTGTTTCCACAATGCATATGATTTCAGCTGCTGCCCAAAACATCAGGATATCAATTTCTGAGAGAGGACAAAAGAAATTACCTCAGGTATAAGAGCTGACCTGCTGACCTGAAGATGAGTGCACAAAAATGAAATACAGGGGCAGAGATCAGGGTTAATTCATCTGAGGTCACTATTATGCCTCCCACAGGAGCCTGAAATTTCAGCTCTCATTCCCTGTTTCAACATGCTTCCTGGTCGGCCTGTTCCCCCCACCCCCGCCACAAATGTAGCTTTTGCACAATTAGTTGTAGATAATTAGGTGGAATGTTTTAGGGCTTTCCTGTTAATGGATAGAAAGGAGCAGTAGGTGCTGTAATTATATCTAGGGCAAAGTGCTGATATTAAATGGAGAAAAGCATTACGGATTGAAATGGATTTCAGTATTGCCTCATGTGAATCCAATGGATAGATGGATAGATAGATAGATAGATAGATAGATAGATAGGGATGGACAAGCAGAGGGACGATTAGATAGAGAGATAGATAGATAGATAGACAGGGACGGACAAGCAGAGGGACGATTAGATAGAGAGATAGATAGATAGATAGATAGATAGATAGATAGGGATGGACAAGCAGAGGGACGATTAGATAGAGATATATATATATATATATAGATAGATAGATAGATAGATAGATAGGGACGGAAAAGCAGAGGGACGATTAGATAGAGAGATAGATATATAGATAGAGAGATAGATATATAGATAGATAGATAGATAGGGACGGACGAGCAGAGGGACGATTAAATAGATAGATAGATAGATAGATAGATAGATAGATAGATAGACAGGGACGGACAAGCAGAGGGACGATTAGATAGAGAGATAGATATATAGATAGATAGATATATAGAGATAGATAGATAGATAGATAGATAGATAGATATACTGTACACTATATCTGTGAGGGTTTTTTTCTTCGTTTTTGACATTATTCCTCCTCCTGTCCTGTACTGCGTAACATTGCTTACTGTCTGATTAATTCTGTCTCATCATTCTCTGTCCTTCCTCTCTCTCCTGTCTCTGTAAACAGCACCAGTAATTATGAGAAATGAACAAATGAATGTCATACTAATAGTTTCATTAGGTTAATATGCTGTATGCCACTGGGTGTATAAAAGACAGACTGTCCCTCATTCAGACACACACCTGCAGCAAACCTGTTGTTTGAAGGTTATAGACGCTCTTTTTTCTGGAATCCAGGGTTTTTATAAATATTTATAAACAGCAACTGTTCTCTTATAAGGTAAGCATTATCTGTGTTGTGTTTAAGGCTTTAACCACTTTAATATTTTAAGAATTGTGTCTGTGAAGTTACAGCTTGAGGCAAAACATCAAAGATACAATTGATTAAATTAAATGATAACAATACAAATATGCATGCACTCTTAAAAAACAGAGGTTCCAAAAGGATGTTTTTGCAGCATTGCAATAGAAAGAACCATTTGGGGCTTCTTAGCGTGAAGAACATCTTAAAAATCTGAAGAAGCTTCTTTTCTCTAGAGTTTCTTTTAAGCAATGTAAAGATTCCATGGATGCTAAAAGTTTTCATGGAACCATAGATACAAAAAAGCCTTTATTTTTAAGTAGTGTACTAATGTCTTTATCATATTAAATTTATCATATTTGTGGAATATTATTTTAGGTCACTGTTTTATTACTGTTTTACTGAAATCCGGGGAGGAAAAGGCTAACAGATGGGATATATTTTAGATTAAATGGCTTTTAACAATTTTGTAAAGAAAACAACTGTGATACAAAATTTTGGTCTTTTATTTATTTCTAATTTCAACCTTTAGGATTAATGTGATCTGGTAAACACAACCTATTAATACAACAGAAATAATAATAATAAAAAGAATGAATAAGGATTGTTTTTTAATTGTTTCTTTTACAATGCATAGATATAAATGTATATGTTACATCTTTTTCACAGATGCAGATGAGTTGTGCTTTGCTCTGTGTCTCACTCTGTGTCTTCACTGCACATCTGTCAAGGATCCAGGGCATGACCCTCATGGTACATCTTCTATTACCTCTTCTGAACCCCAACAAAATGATTGTTTTTTCATAATTTATTTCATGGGTCTCTTTATTAATCCCACAGAATCCAGAGAAAAAGGGATGGACTCTGAACAGTGCTGGGTACCTACTAGGACCTTGTATGTTCATTGCATTTAAATAATCAGACAAACTTGAAAATATTGTGTAAATGTGTATTCTAAGGACATTTAATATATATATATTTTTTTTTTTTTGGCTGTCCTCAGATGCTCACAGAAGTCTTAATGTAAGACACAGAGCTATGGGCAAAAGAGACATGTGGAATGAAAGTTCAAGCTTACCAGCATCTTCATACAGTTAGTTCTTAAAACTTTTTAAAATTAATTTTCTTCTTCTTCTTCTAGAAAACTTGATAAAGTTTATTGATATTAAGGAATAATCTGAAATGTTGGTATATTAATATTTTGTGATCTTGTCGCTTTCTTGGTTATTCAGTTTATTAGTTTTTTTTTCAGTATTTTATTTTTTTTATAAAGTCTATTTTCATATTCCACAGATGATTCCTATCTTCTCTCACTGCTGGGGCATCTTGCATATCTGCGATTAAAAGGTGAATTACATAATATTAGATTTGATTCATTGCATTTTTAGTAACTGAAATGCATGTGATTCCTGGCAAGTAAAAGCAGTACTTTTCTTTTACAGAAATGGGAATGACTGAAGATTTCAGTGGCTCTTTAATGAGTGGCCATATGAAGCAATAACAAAATATCTTTAAATCTCTTTGTTTTACTGTTTTTCAACAGTTGCCCTCTAATATGGTTTTGCATTTGACCCTTTTATTTATTATTTGAAATGTATTAACATGTAGTTCACATTGGTACAATACGTAGTTTAATATCCCATGAATCATGCTGATTTGACTCATCGCTCCAATTTATTTTTCAACCATTGTTGTTGTATAATTTTCTGCTTCAGAGTTCAAATAAAGCACTTCATGACAAATGTTTTTAAAAACCTTTCGCGTTTATTCAATATAAAATGGAAATTGAGGTAATCAGGGTGTAGCAATTTGTTGAGTCAGAGGTGAAAACTTGATTTCACGATTGCCATTTACAAATACACATTTTAAATAAATAGCAAAATAATAACCCGTTAATTCAAAAAGCAATTCTGCATGACTAACACAGAGTAATTAAAAAAAAAGTAACCTAAAATGGTGAAAGTGGTGATATGGCTATTAAGTGAATCTGCACTGTAGTGTAACAAAATTACACGACATACACTACATATCAAGATGCTCAAGATGCTTTCAATATCCTTCCATTTGATCAGTGGCGGATCTAGGATTTTTTAAGGGCAGGGGCCACAGTGGGGCCAAAATTTAAAGAGGGGGGCCAAGTATTATAAAGTAAAGTGACTTGTGGCCAGGTATGGTTTCCCATACTAGGAATTTGTACTCTGCATTTAACCCATCCAAAGTGCACACACACAGCATACACACTAGGGTTGCAAAATTCCGGGAATTTTCAAGACTGGAAACTTTCCATGAGAATTAACGGGAATTTATGGGAATTAACAGGAATATATGGGAATTAACGGAAATAAACCAAAGAAAAAAAAAAATTACAGGAACTGGGAACTTAAATGTAGTTGAGAAAAAAACCTTGCAGCATTTTTTTGGTTAAAACAACTAGATTCAATGCAATTTAAGTTTAATATCTAAGCTACACATTGCTCAATCACCTGCACACAGCACACTGCAGGGCTACTGAGGCCACACACCCTACATGCACTGTGCTTTCCTCCATAACATGCACAGATAATTTCTTAAATCCTGCAAACAAAATATCAAACTGTCCATCTTTGGTAGGCCTAAGTACACATGTAAATTACATAAATATTACAAAAAAAAGTCTAAAACGTTATTGTGGTGTAATATGTGCAACTAAATTAGGCTATACCATTGTAAAAGTGTACAAATAAATTGACTGAACAAACATTTAGGAGATACAATAATAAAATAAAAGTCAAAAAAAAAAAAAAAAGACCCTCTCCCACACTCAAACCCCTCTAGTCTTCTAAGAGGGATTCCCCTCCATTTTCTTTGAAGCCACACTGGAGTGTTTGAGCCCCAAAACGGAGTTTTGATATTGTAAATATATTTGATGTATGGGATTTAAGTTTAACTAGTAAATACCAAAAAGTGTCGATCGAAAAAGTGGAGATCGAGCACTTGTCGAGCCCTGAGCTGATTGGCTTTCTAACGAAGCTTTCTAAAAAGCTTTCTCTGTTTTTTTTTTTTTTAACTTTAAACATTTGAATAGGTACTTGCCGTTAAAGGGGAGGAAGATGGTGAAAACATAAGCACTAGCAACTTTAAACAGAAACCGTTATGCAGGTTGCTATTCAAAAGGCGAAGCAATCACGAGCTTTGATGGAAATCATCTTACTGACAAGCCAGGGGCACTTCAGGGGTCAATCAGATTTCAACTGGGGCCAGTGCCCCTCTGACCCCACCCCTAGATCCGCCCATGCATTTGATGTCAAATGTGGAACAAAGATTTAACATATGGCGCCATCTAATGGCAGATGGAGGAAAAGTCATCTTTTTTTGTTTTACCAGAGGCGGACAAAGTACACAAATCCATTACTTGAGTTAAAGTATAGATACTACTGGTCAAATATTACTCCATTACAAGTTAAAGTTGTAAATACACATTTTTACTGAAGTAAAAGTATAGAAGTACTTGTTTTTAAAAGTAAGTATAATGAGTACATTTTCGGTCAATGCATAGTTTCATTACTGTTGCATTGTTGTATGTTACACTTGCGAAACCTCAAGCCTCTGAAAGCAACCTACTGAATAAACTGACTTGTTTGTAATATCTGTGTAATAAAGAGCTTTTAACAATGTTAAAAAAAATATGGAAATCTTTTGGGAAGATGCCCCTGCCTCCCAGGGGGCCCCCAATTGGTCAAAAGAAAGAAAAAACTTAATATCCATTGGATTAAAATAAACATTTAAATAAGCGGACGCTGATTGGGTGAGGCAAATCCGCCTTCAGTATATAAACCTGTAGCCTAGGGGCCCCTGGCCATGTTAATCCGGCCCTGGCTGTAGCAGTGTGTACACACATCAAAGTGTATTCATTCATCCACATTTGAATCCAGTGAAATTTCTTTAATTAGAAGAAGAAATATTAAATAAAAACAAATAATCCAACCTGCTAACTCGAATACACAACCATATATTACTGCCCAACAGCAACACTGCTTCATATGTAGACACTGTCTCTTATCACTGATAGGCTGTCTATCAACTGTAAAAACAACAATCACATTTAGAGAAGGAAAAAAAAATCATCCACTGTTTTTAAAGCTGCTACATAGAAACGACTTTTTACTTGTGTGTAGTGAAGTAGTGAAGTTGAAGTCAAAAAGTGTACTTATGTACAATACTCAAGTAAATGTACTTCACTACTGTCTGCCTCTGGGATTTACAAAAGACTCTGGCATAAGCAAAAAGGTTTGTAATAAATATAAATTAAATAAGTTATGGTCTAAATCCAATAATCAAAATTAAAACCTAATAGTCCAGTAACCCAATGAAACTAAATGAGTAATGCCAAATATTGGTACAAGTTTTGTGCCCCACAGTACTCTGAAGTAACTGACACATAACGGATCCATATCCTCTATAGGGATCAATAGAAAAATCAATTTCGAATTTTTTTTTTTCAGTTTTTTCGCTGTCACAATCGGTGTTGTAGAAAGTTACTTTTAAAAATAATGCATTACAATATTGCCTTACTCCAAAAAAAGTAGCTAATTGCATCACTTAGTTACTTTTTATAGAAAGAAAAGTGTTATGTTACTTTCGCCTTTCTTTTTGTCACCCAAACCAGGCTTGCTTATTTATTATTACTAATAAAAAAACCCAAAGTTATATTTTTGGTAACTGTAAAGACCCTTTCACACCAAATGTGACATGAATAAGCCTCAGGCTGAAGGAAGTGTCTCTGTCTCGTATTACTTGTAATATGTTGACCCCAACACTGGTCACAATTTTGTCTTTTGTTTTATTTTAAAACTGTAGTGTGGTTTAAATAACTTTTTGTATGAATATAATATGAGATAATAAAACTGCATGCATATTACTTAAAAGGATGAATACTGTTAAAAATAGATAGATGCAGAGCATGTCACACCAAAGTGAGAAACAAGTGTTTGTAATCGCCTATATATGTATTATTATGATTAAATGAGCTTTAGCCATTTCTGAAGTTAACTTGGATACAGATAGACATCGGAAGAAAGCTGGGGGCAGAATGAGGCAGATGGGAAGAGGCGATTTAGGGCTTGGGGGGTGCAGATGGGGTCCCTCAAAGGATGGCTGCCTAGTTCCGCATGGTGATTTTAACAACATCTGAGCTCTTAACATTTTTCCAAGAACTATTTCAGACATTGCATCTCTGCTAAATATACCCTATCATATCAGTCCATTTATCCTCAGTCTGAACTGCTCATCATGAGTAGTTTATTGGTTATACAGAATGACAAAAAGATTTATTGCTTTATGGTTTTATTGCTGTCATAAATAACTGTCCAATAACTCGGACTGGACACCTGTTGCACACCCCCACTTTGACCTATAAACAACCTGTCATAAAAACTGACCTCAGGTGCGGTGGTATTTATTGCATCCTATTATAAAAACAGAGTCGTAAATGTTTATGGCATTTATTAAATTAATTGAACAGAGATCAGATGTGTGTGTGTGTGTGACTTCAACTGCTTGAGTGTCAAGTGTCCTGCTTGGTCTCGGGGCCCTTCACCCCCTCCTCCTCCACCTCCGCTGAGGGCCTGCTGTGACTGTGCTCTATGTCTGATAGACCTCTGTGTTTTGCCTCTGTAATGAGAGAGAGAG
>JAUMHE010000061.1:11405562-11417200 GCA_032359235.1 Enteromius mattozi
CATGTTCATAATCACCCTGGAGTGCTCAAAATTGTGAATATGAATGGGAATATACTTCAGAGATATTTTACTCATAATAAAATTCTAGGGGTGCCAATAATTGTGGCCAACAAGTATTGGAGAAAAACATTTATTTCACAATGAGATTTTAATTCAATTATTTTAATTCAATGATAGGTTAGAATTTTGTAAATTTTTGAACGAAGGATCAAAAGGATAAACAATGTGGATTTATTTTCACAACCACCTTTGCTCGGATTTACCAAGTGTGCCAATATTAATGGAGGGCACTGTATATTGCTATTTGCACTTAATGTAAATAGCCTCTATGGCTATTTACACTTGCAAATAGTGAAAATAGCTGCTGCCACTATACTTATTCCAAAGAAGTAGAAATTACGAAATGTATAATCATACTTGTGAGATATAAAGTTGAACTTTTTATCTCATCATTTAGACTTTATATCTTCGCCAAAGCATGATTTGTTTCTTATGTGGTGCCTTAATGGCTTCCATTTGCAATCAGGTAATCAGGGTCTGGTTGAAGCTTGAGGAGTTGCCCCTCCCTGCAGTAAACATCCATTAGTTGCTCTTGTCTCACATGCTCATTGCTTTTTTTGTAAAATAATTGTGAGCTGGAGTCTTACGAATTTAACAGTCAAACTTACACAGAATGTATGTTTCATGTCTTGTTAAATGTCAGTACAGGTATATTATAATACTGATTCAGTAATAATGGGTGTTCTTTCTTGGTTTCTAGGGATTGTGGCTTTGTGGTCTTTAGCAATCTTGGCATTTGAGCGGTATTTTGTGATCTGTCGTCCTCTGAAAAATGTCCGGCTGGGAGTCAAACACGCAGCTATGGGTCTTGTTTTCGTTTGGACTTTCTCCTTCATCTGGACAATCCCACCAGTTTTGGGGTGGAACAGTTATACAGTCAGCAAAATTGGTACCACCTGTGAACCCAACTGGTGAGCCCAAAGTACTGTTTCACTGAATCTACCTTCCTTCTTTTCTTCACTCACTCACTCACTCACTCACTCACTCTGTTTACCCATTATTTGTTCCTCTTTTGCTCACAGTCTTTCACTCTCTGTCTTTGTTTGTCTATCAAGGCCATGCATGAAGAGAACAATTTTACATTATTGATTAATACTAAAGTACATTGCACATTTTCCTTAAAGTGGCATAATTTGGAATCAGACAGTTAAAATCAAGGCTCCTTCCTGTGTGTTTTGTTGTGACAGAAAAAAAAGAAACCACTTATAAACCCAAGGCTGATGCCATGCAGCCATCAGTTGAAAAATGGCTTTCAAGAGACTGGTATAAAATATTTGTGGCTGTGGTTTGGCCTTGGCCTTGGAGCGCAAACAGTGCACAAACAATTGAATAGGCAATGCACACTGACACAGAGAAGACCAAGGATGGGGAATATTTTTACCATTGTGGGGCATAGTTGCATCCATGTTGATGTTCAATAGAGTAGTGTACTTTCTGCAGGGGATTGCTCTGACAGCTAAACAGTAAGTTTGTAACTTTGGTTTCTATTCAGTCTCAGTGATCCAAATTTTGACACTGCCTTCAGCTTGCAAGTGCTTATTACTTAATTATGTTGCAATGTTTGTTTGGACCAAACAAAGCACTCCACAAAGCACATTAAGCATATTATGTAATTGTAAAACATGTGCATGTGCTCTTAATGTTAAAGATCTGTGCACAGCTAATTATTATCCACACTATTTTTGTGCATAAATGGTGTGTTCAAGTCATCTTGTGAAGTTTTATTTATTATTTGATTTATTATTATTTCAGAGCAAGATGGTGATGTGCCAAAAAAAAAAAAAAACACCCTTTAAACTTTAAAATATATATATATATATTTTTTTTTTAAGGTACTCGACTGATTACTACGACCACACCTACATCATCACCTTTTTTGTTACATGTTTTATCCTTCCTCTTGGCATGATCATTATCTCCTATGGAAAACTTATGCAGAAACTCAAAAAGGTTGGTAATATACTCTTATATATTTTTCTTTTTTATATTTTTGATACAAGAGTTGTACTAGTTAATGTTATTTAATGGAGTTACACAGTGAACTGTATTTTTATCAACTAATGGTAACAAAGATGAATAAATACTGTAACAATGTATTGCTCATTGTTAGTTTATGTGAATTAAGGCATTAAAAGTAGTTAAAAAATAGAACCCTATTATACAGTATTACCAAAAACTGAATACAACTGGCAAAACTGCTAAGAAGCTGTTGAGGTTCTTCTTGATTGTGTAATGTACATTAACATTTGATGTTAACTAACTTTTGGACTGCATTTAATCTTAGATCTCTAATGTGTTTAATAGGTGTCAAACACTCATGGAAGGCTGGGTAATACACGTAAGCCTGACCGAGAGGTGGCGAGGATGGTCATTGTAATGATAGTTGCGTTCATGGTTGGATGGACACCATATGCAGCGTTCTCAATTACTGTCACAGCCTGTCCCACAATTCATATTGATCCCCGCCTGGGCTCAATACCGGCCTTCTTCTCAAAGACTGCAGCTGTTTACAATCCCATCATCTATGTCTTCATGAATAAGCAGGTACGTTTTTGCCATTTGTCATCCTTCTCTGGCATTTTCAGATCACTTACACATTTTATAAAAAAATTTAGGGTGCCACGCTGAGAAGAAAATCGGATGAGAGGGTTTTGTATTTTATATATTAAGAATCGATTTGTAGTGTTTCTATGCCATCAATCAATAAAAGACAGAAAAGCAACTAGGAGCAAAGACAGTAAATCTTAAATAGCATATGTAACGTCTAAAATTAAACAACAAACTCAACTCAACACATAGGTATTATTTTTTTAAATAAAATATGAATATAAAATATTGATTAAAAACAGATCTATGTCTTTATTCTTTTATTTTTTATTTGCAGTAAACATAATTCAATTATTGCACCAAGTTTTTTTTATATTATTTTTTTTTATTTTAGCTGTCTTGTCAGAAGACTCTGCTTTACTAGTAAAGCCATTCCATGAGCAGGTGGTCTCAACTTTTTTTTTTTTTCTTTCATCATATGTCAGGGACAAATCACAGACATCTGATGCCCTTTACTCTGACAGTTTTGGCTGAAGAAATTCCATTTTTATTACTTCAAAGGTGTATTATATATTAAAATTTAATGTTAAAATTCATATCTCTCAAGGTATAAATACACCTGAGGAAATGTTTGGGTGCCTACAGCTTTCCTAAGGGGAGGTTTTATAGATCCTACAATTCAGTTGCTTTACTTGCTTTGTTGTCCTAGGCAAACAATGCTTTAATCCTCTAACTATTTCCATTTTAAAGATGTTATATAGTCTCAGAGGAGTTGCGTATTATGCGTAATACAGTCTGCACAGTTGCTTCATGTTTCTTTTTTTTTTTTTACATTAAGTTCGTAGAGGGAGATTTCTCCTCAGTGTTCCTGTAGTGTGCCATTTGATGTAAAGGGCGAAGCAGTGATCTTTTGTAGTCATGTGATTCTGATGACCACCCCTAGGATGTGGGTCCCAGGTGGTTTGGAGCGGAGGCTGCTGGACCCCTTGAGCTGTGCACATCTTCCAGAACTAACCCAATTCCTTCCCAGCTGTTCCCAGAATAAATTCAGGTCAAGGGTCACAGGGTTGCAGATTTCTCTGATGTGAGAGAGAAAGACAGACTACATTATGAAGACACAAGAACAAACACTGAAGAGTGAGACTAGAGATGGTTTATATAGCATCAATAATGCTGTATTGTGTTTGGATATCGCAAGAGCTCTTGAGCATACGGAGAGCCCTACAAAAAATAAACAGATTATATAGATATATAGATTTGAAATATAACTAGCTAAATTTTATTTGTCCTGGTATAATATAAAATAAAACTGCTCAGTTTTAATGTTAGTATGTATTAGGTAACATGAACTAACAACAAACAATATTTTTTATTCTATTTTATTGTTAAATCATGAATATATAATTGTTCGTATTTATTTATAATACATTACTGTTAATTTATGGACAAATTGTAATGTTAAAAGAATATTAACTTAGACTTAGAAATGCTGTAAAGGCTTTGCTCATTGTTAGTTCATAATATCTAATTAAGTAATATTAACTAAATGAACATTATTGTAAAGTTATCATGCTTAATCTAACATTTTAAAAGCTTATGTTGTTGTATAAGCAGTTAAAGTTTTCTGTAACTTTCAATTTCAGATCGGTGCATTTTTTCTTAATACCTTCTGCTTGTATTATTCTGTAAATGTATACTGACCATAGTGTTTCCCTGCATTACAAATTTGACCAAGAGAGTAGCTGGTATTATAATTACCCATGGTACCTCATTTTCATCCAGTCCAACCAAAACCTTGAGGAAATGAATATATTTACTTCTCATGACCTTATCTGCTTTAATTAAGGTCAAAATGTCCTTGTTTTTTATATAGAATACATCTTGCTTAATGACCTTTTTCTTCATTTCAATGCAGAAGTTGTGCAAAGGTCTAACTACTGAAAACAAATCTCTACAAGATTTGCTTTTGCGTTTGGAGTTCGTAATTAATAGCACACATTTTATTTGTATTTGTTTATTTCTTTGATTTAGGTGACTCAGTGGAAACTCACAATCTTTATTTACGCTGAATCCAACATTCTTTCTCTCAGTTCAGGAAGTGTCTGATCCAGATGTTTAAAGGAAATGTCACCAATCTGGACTCCACCAATCTGAACCAGACATCAGACAAAGGGGCCATCACTGCCACAGCAGAGAGTCACCTTGGAGAGATGTCTACCATTGCTGCTCGCGTGCCTTTGTCTGTGTGTAACATGGAGAAGAGTGAGGATGAAGAGGAAGAGTCAGAGCAAAGCGGGAATGGAGGTCCAAAGCAGCTCCCTTTATCTGATAGCCGAGTGTGTCCTTTGTAGAGAAGACTAGTCTGTCTGAATAAATGTACACCTTTAATCTAACCTGTTGTCTGACAAAAGCATAACTCCTACAGTCGTTACCTCTATCGGAATGCATATGTTAGAATGTATTGTTTGTGTTTTCACATGTTTTTTGTTGTTGTTTGTATTTCTTTATGTTGTGGCGATTGCAGTCTTGGTGTACCGTGTACTTGTCGGTATTGTGCTATTACCTTACATAAACATATAGGAGGCAGGCAATACATTTCTATACAGTCCTCTAAATGAACTCTATTTTTTTTTTTTTTTTTTATCTATCTCTTCTCACTATATTGCGGATTGCACACTAGTAACAGTGAGGCTGTTTTGTTTGTTTGTTTGTTTTAATGGCAATTGAAATTAAAGACTATGATACTGCAATAGCTTTCAGGTCAGAATACTGACTTATTTTATAATCATTAATAGTTAGTTCAAAAACCAAAGGAGAAAGTGATAGGCTGAATAGTACAAGCATACTGCAAATGCTTAATTCTTGAGCTAAATCACAGGGGTCATAAAGTAGAAAAAACAACACAAACAGCAAAATTAATATTTGCTGTTTGGGAAATATAAAATAATCACTTAGCTTGTAATGTTTGTTCCCACCCTGGCTTCTTGTTGGACCGTTGTCTTAAAACAAACATTGATGAGCTGCTCTGTATCACAAAATCTAAACCTGACCAAACGGTCATTTTAGTGCATATTTACATTTCAAAGAATGAAACAAAAGCTCATACACATCTCAAAATCTTACACAAACAGCATAACAATTTATTTTGTGAACTACAGGTCAAACAGGGTATCTGCTTTGCAATATTGTAATAAACCATGCAATTAATGTCCTCATCTGACTATTCAGTTTTTGTCTTACATTGTTGAATTCGCAGTCTAGTTTTGAAAGTTTTAATGAAGCAAGAGTGTTTATCAAATTGTATTAATTTAGTAGCCATGTGCACTTTGGTATATGATTGCTTGTGGTTTTGAATGAGCTGTCTGAATGTCTAATTAGGTTGAAATGTTCAGTGTTCACAATTTCTGTCCAAACTGAATATTGATGTTGGTGTTTGTCTGTGGCATGCCAAGTAATATTTTACTTTTGTATTGTTTTTGTATTGTGTCTTGGAGTCATTTAGAGTTGGTGTCATATTTTGACATTTTGGTGTCATATGATTTTTCACATTTATTTTTAAAACATGTCAATGTTGTAGAACACTAATAAAACAACTTGCAATAACTTTATAGAGTGGTCACTACTTATTATAGTTCAACACAGAGGCTCACATATATATATATATATATATATATATATGTATATATGTACACGCACACAGATATACACACAGAGAACATGAAATAACACAGAATCTTTGTGAGGAGTGTTGTTTCCTATGCTCAGAAGCACTCTTTCACTATTTGAACATCAGACTGGTAAATGAAAACATCTGAATTCAATTTCTTCTTGCCATGGTTTGTTATCACCCTGTAGCCAAGTATCAGAGCACAGAAGATTTATCAACAAAGGCCCACCATGCTTGTTCTCACTCATGAAGTGAAAAGTCAAAGGAGGTATATAATTTTGGACAGGAATCTGAAAGGAATCGATAAAAAAAAAGCTGAAAACATACCCTCAGGTCATTAAATATGTCTAGCATTACATCAATTGCCATCAGAATAAGAGTCCAGACAGCTGATAAAAATATCACAATAATCCACAACTAATTTTATGACTCCAGTCTGTCATTAACTTATTTTGAAGTGAAAAGCTGTGTGTTTGTAATAAACAAATCCATCATTTTAATGTCAAACAGTCACTTCTGGCCAAATTTCCAGTCTATAATGCTTAATAACATTTCCATCAACTGTTGTCCTATCACATCAAAATTCAGCACTGTTTAGGACTGTTTGATTCGCATTCGTATTTCTCTCTTGATTCAGACAAGACAACTTTTTTCAATGAAGAAAGCAATGTCATGGATACAGGACAGATAACAAGAGTTTTAAACAGTTGATGGATTTGTTTATTACAAACACATAACTTTTCATTTCAGAAAAAGTTAATTGATGGATTTAAGGCATGTAGATTACTTGTGCATTATTATAAAGTTTTTATCAGAACCTCAGCTGCTCTGATGGCACTGCAGAGGATCCACTGCATGTAATGCTAAATTTCTTCAAATCTGTTTCAAGTCATCTATATATTGGATGGCCTGAGGGTGATTCAATTTTCAGCAGATTTTGGGTGAACTATTCCTATAAATTAACTATCAGCAACAAAGACAGCAATATTTTCTTGAAACTCAGAGCTTGTGGTAAAATAAGGAAGGTGCTTTATTATTTGAATTATGCTAAATGTATTAATTAAATGCATTTCAACCTAAATGCTTTCAAATTCAGTTTAATAATGGATAATACATCACAGATCAGATGAAAGTGGACTCAGCAATGGGCATGAACAAAGATATCTTCTGAACAAAGGTACCTTTCCACTAAAGCATTAGTAGGCATTCCAAGTCATTCGACTGGACTTATGAATTTCAAATATTATTCCTAGTATGTCACACAATTCTGTATGATCAATGACAATTACAAAGGCCTCAAGATTAAAGTAGATGGGTTTAAAAGATGACATTTTTGCAGCGCTTTTGAGCCCTTGATGTGTATCAGTAACATAGTCATTAAACCGCTCATGCTGTGTGAATACATCATTCCCTATAGCATATACATTTTTTATGTGACATATACATCATAAACATTCATGTTACTATCCTCAGGGGATAGTTTGCGTGTGTCTGTGTGTGCGTCTGTGTGAGTTAAACATTAATAGAAAGAGACAGAAGATATATATATCCACCTAGGTTTTTTTTTTTTTTAATATTCATGAACATTTGGTCAGATCTTATCATTTCAAACTTATGAGCTTACCCATAATGCAACAGCTTTGCAACAGGTTTCCACACTGAAATATCTATAGATTTAGTCACAAAACAAGCAAAACAAGAAATAAAACATATATTTGCATTCTTAATGCATCTTTACAAGCATTAGATAATTCTTTAATTGCTTTAATTGTTTTTAACGAACCCTTTGCTTGGTTACAATAGAATGATGACCCAGTGATGCTGTTCCTTTTTGTTAGAGTATCATGCAAACCACCTGAATATGCATGGAAATACATGTTTGGCTACATTATGCTCTTTTGGCTCTCTTATTTTGGTGTTACTTTATTTTTTTGCTTGAAATGTTGAATTTTGTCCATGTCTTTATCTCATTTTTATGTTCATTTTCTAAGCTTGTATTCTTCTGTGAAAGTTTCAGATTGGTATGAATTTCTGTTGGAATTTCAAGATTTCTTGCTATTGAAATCTGCAGTGCCTGGGGTGCTCTGCAGTTACAATTCGTCAGGCATGCTGAACATTTTTGGTGGGCACTACTAATAGGAAATCTCCAAAGCAATGTGATAAGAACAGGCTTAGCTTGGTCACGAGGCCAACATGCCTGTTTACACAAACAGCAATGAGGTGACTGTAGGGCTCACTTGAAATGAATTACTTTCTGCAGTTTCCTCTTTCATTGGAAGGAAGTGGAATGTCATATGTGTGTATTTTTTCATGCCTTTTGCTGCATTTTACACACATTATCTACTTTGTTAAAATCATCAGTGAATTGAAAACAGTGTTGCCTGGGATTCTAATTTGAGATTTGCAAAAAAAATCTCTGCTTTATCGAATTAAACAGAAGCTGTCTAATAAGCAATTCAGTGGGAATTGGATTTGTTGTTGTTGCATGAAATCAGCTCTCAAAGCAGAACAAATAAGATATTTAAAACTAAAGACTGATTTATTTTTCTCTTTATGGTAGTCTAAGAACATCTTGTATGCACAGAAACAGCCCTTGGGGTCCCCATATGGAAAAACTCATCTGTCCTACGTATAAACACATATTTAAATCTGTTCAGAAATGTCTTAATAAGGTAAAATTAAACTTAAGATGTGCACAGATATACGGCAATTTCAGTTCTTAAAACATAGGAGTCAGCAACATTTAGCCAAACTTATTTTCCTGGAATATTCTATCGTAGCCTACATGCACATAAATTAGTTATAATAATAATTTATAATGGTATTGTTTTCAAAAACTTGAAGTTAGGCCTTTCAGGCCCACTAAAATGTGAATGAACAGGCAAAATGCATAAAAATGTTGTTCATATTTAGTTGAAAACTGTGTTGCGAACTTGCAGTCTCACGACTAATTGAGGTGGCAAAATCGTGCTAATTTGTACAAATTCGTACGACCTCACTCATACGATTTTGTACGGTTTGTCTAAACCCCAGTGACAGATAGGTTTAGGGGCGGGGTTAGGTGTACGAATTAGCCACCTCGTAAAATATGTACAAATTGCCATGAGATTGGGTTGCAACACCACTAGATACAGTATTGCCATGGACGATGGTGTGTATAGATATTATTCAGGGTAAAGCACCATATTTAGTTTTAAACAGAAATTCAATGTATCGTACTGTTGTTTAACAACATAGCATACCTGTTGTTCAGCTAATGAAACATCTTTCTGAAAAAACACAGCTTTGTGTTATGAAAAATATGGGTTAGTGCGTGCCATTGTAAATACTTCAGGTATATCCTTCACTGCCCCATTTTCATCATTGTCTATCCTGGTGTATTATCGCAAGACTTTAATATTAGGAAACATCTGAACACCAAACGCCTCATGTGACCAATCAGAATTAAGCCTATTCCATAAAGACATGTAATAGTGTATAATGTTTCATTCCTGAGAAGATGTTACGTTTACCATATGACACCATCCATTATTATCTGCCCTTATCTGCCATAGGTTAGATTATGGTTTATGCTTGAACTGTGAAGATTCATTACCTACTAATGAACATCTCATATAAGGGTTCCAAGTTCACTACAGAACAATGAAAGAAGGCTCTATTTGATCTTCACCTCACCCCAATCTGCATTTGTTTAACAGCTGAAATACAGGCTAATTAAATAACACTCGAAACAATCAGTGATAAATTAAAAATCACATAAAAAGGATTCTGAGGTCCTCATTCTGAGATTAATGAGGAGTGGCTCATGTAAATTTTCCTGTTTTAACTTCTCATTGAACTTGGCCGAGGAAGTCACAGAGGACACTGTTAGTGCCGTCAACTCAATTACCCCTCATCATAGCTAAAAAAAAAGAGAAAGAAAGACACACGGTGAGAATAGGCTAATTAATCCAATAATGACAGTATGTGTTGAAATGTGACCCAAATGGATGATGATGTGATAAGAAATTAATGCATACTGACACCAGCATGATTTACTCAGTAATGAATCCATTCTCTGCTTCAAAGGAATATAATTTACATAGCTGGTGTTTTTATTTTCTCTGTACAATCCTCTGTTGGTCTTTCCTACACGGGACTTAAAAATCTTCTCCTCCTACTCACAATCTGGCCATTCCACTGCGGGATAATTAGCGCCAAATTGTGGACTTTAAAAATGTAGAAAGAAATGGGATGAGAATCCCGTGGAGATACAAGCAGACATTGTAATGAGGTTAGCTGGGACGTGAATCAGCATTGGCATGCAGAGATCTGTGAATGAATGTTGTTGTGGCCCAACACCAATGATGATTTTCTTTAATGTACAATGAAGCTTGAAAAGCAGAGTTCCAGATGTCAAAATAAGACTTTATTAGACAAAGTAACAAAGCCGAGATGACTGCATCTGAAAACTCTGTCCCTTGGGGTGTATACCCATCTTTCTAACCATTAAATGGTAGTTCCGGTTTGGTTTATCTCACTTTCTTATCAGCCCACCAGGCCAATTTTAATTGTTTGCCAACTTTCACTCCCCTGGCCATTTTGGTGATGGAATTTGGCCAAATTGGCCACCTCTCTGTTACTGCCAGTAAGGGGGTCACATGGGACATACACCAAACTTGTTTATCTTTCATATTCTGGAAGTCACCCAAAATTCATAGGGTCATCTAAGTTTTCTGGAGACCACCAGTACTCACCAGTACTGCCCAATAGCTGGGCCCTCAAACTTTCAATGTACATTAGGACATCCAGTATTGGAATAACTCAACATATTAATTAATATATTGATTACCATACATCATATTTTAAATGAGATAATACCATACTGAGTAAATAGCATAATATAAAGTAAAATAACAACAATGTCGATGTGAGCCTGTGGTGGTGATGGTGCATTTATCAACACCATCATTGAAGAGGTCAAAAGCGGCTCATAAATAAATAAACATTTAAAAATAGCCTTAAGGTGCGGACATCTAAAGTCGAGGTTGACATTTCGGTATGTTTCCTGACCTGCCATCGGTGATTTGGCAACTTGTTTGTAGTATTTGAAAGTCAGTGGCAGACGAAAGGGTGAGAGAACAACAAACACCAGAGGGATCAAAGATAATCCATCAAAGTGTGTTGGTCGAGGAAATTAGTCTGGGATGGAAAGATAACTTCATATTAGGTCTGTTCATTACTCTCTGCTTGCCTAGTCCTTACGTAATTGCAAATCATACCATTCACTTTTGATTTATAATGATGCATGTCTTTTTGTGGAAAGTCTGTGGTTCATTTAGAATATCTACCCCCCCCCCCACAAACACACACACAGTTTTTTTT
>JAUMHE010000061.1:11420747-11443228 GCA_032359235.1 Enteromius mattozi
GTTTTTTTTTTTTTTTAAATGTAGCATTGCATGTTTTTGCAGTAACACATGGTACCAGTCACTTCCAGAGACCAATATTATTCTTTACCTCAACAAAAGATTCTCAGAAAACATTTTATTAGACTGTTTTATCAGTGAAACTGACACCATATACTCGCAAAGCCATGTAAGACACCGACAGCTAACAGATGTTTTACCATGCATCAAATGTGTGCGTTTCGACATCCTAATCAACAGATTTGGCTACAAAGTACAAAATACATAAAGCGACAAATAAAATAAAAAGGATTGTGTGTGAATGTGGCCTTTTTCTTGTTTCTCTTCTTTTGTGTCCACTAGAGTGCACTGTTTCCTTACACTCACTGTATGTGTTTCAGCTTCATTCTGCCGCGTGTATACTCTTTTCACTGACTATCCTCTCGAAATTAAATTAAAAATTACATATCTCTTGCTCTTATTTGCCTCTGACGTTTATTATAGCACAATTGGCCATTACATGTTTGCACACAAAGCATAACATTTACAATTTCAATAACCATACACTGACTCCTGCTGTGTAATGAATGCATCATGAGTCACTGAATCATGAAATCAAAGCGTTTCACTGCCTGCAGAGGAAAGGCTTGCTCAATACCTCACCATGCCCACCGTGAGATTCAACTGCAGTTACCATTTCTATTTCTTTTCTACCTTTTTTTTTGAAAAAGCACTGCTGAAAAGGCAGTGCTCAAATACAGCACGTAATAAAAAAGCGAGAAATTTCAGCAGCATTTTACATCTAACAATCTTACACTACTATGATAAATAATTCACAGATTAGAATCAAAGACAGTGACAAACTTTGATGCCCTAAATGAACATGAACAGATTCTGACAGTCAGTATTAACAGACTAAAGAGAAGGTTTTCTCATTGGGTGTGTTTTTAACCTGTTTTGAAAATCTGACCTATACCTGCTCGAGATACCAGCAGTTACAAACTTTCATCTTTACATGTTTGTGATGAAAACATATTCGTAGCACATCTTGTCATGCAGGCTATACCCAATAAGATATGCTTACTCTCAAATCAAAAGATATGTAGGCCCTGCGTAGTGTGGGTAAACTAGGTTTTCAGTACGCCTTATATTTTGTGTTTGTGTGAAAGTGAATATGGAGAACAGGGGTGGGTGGCGGGGGCGACACAGAGCGATTCATGGCTTCGAGTCAAAACGCTGAGCCCTCAGGGATAGAACGGCCTCTCACGCCTCTGTGGTACTGCTTTATCTGTGCTCAGCTTGTTCATAAGCCAACGTGCTGCAGGGTCACATGGTGCAGATGACCAAAGGTGTCCGTCATGGTTCACATTCATTTCACAACTACTAGGCAGTTGCTGTTTTTTTCTTGATAGCATGATTGAGTGCCTTTTAATGGGTAACGTAAAGTTGTACCAGAACTGTTATGACACTAATTGAATGCTTTTATGCAGGTTAAGCAAAACATACTTTTATGTCTCATTTTTAAAGCTTTTGGCAAAATTACAATACGAATTTATTCCAATTACAGCATTTCAACACAGAATATAGTTGCTCAGCCCAGAGACTTGCCTTGAGGCATTATAATGCTTAACCTTTTTTTATACCTGCAAAATATGTGATTTAGTAGCATAGCATGAATCCATAACATTTTTTATTAAACCGTTATACCATGATATTGCTGACATAACTGATCCAAACAAACACTGATAAAGTGACTGTCAGGAAGGATTCAGACTTTATTGGTGTTATATACAAAACGTGATTCGTGCAGCCAGTAGCAGCAAAGTGCTGCAAGCTGTTAATAATGCTCATTAAGTTTAACAGCAATTAAGAAGACACATTTAAAGAAAATCACATGCTCATTTGAGCAGAATTATCACATATTGCACTTAGATTGTATGGTTTATTCTATTGTATCTCTTTAATGTGGTGGGCTTAGAAATGGTCTAATTAGAAAAACCTTTTTTCAGCTTTAAAGGGTTAGGTTATCTAAAAATGAAAATTAAGCTGTGTTTTACTCATCTTTGAAGCATCCTAGGTGTGACTTTCTTCTTTTAGACGAATTGTGGTACGCTGAAGCTCATGACTGGCGTTTTGTTTTGAAATATGGATATTTATTTATTTATCTTTCAAAAATGCATGGATTCGCTTTACAGGAAGCCTTTATTCACCCCTCCGGAGCCGTTTGAGGGACTTTTTATTTTGGATACGCACACTTTATTTCTCATCTGCTGAACTGAATACAGCAAACACTGACTTAGTCCCATGGAAAGGCTTGGAGGGGCCAATTTTTAATATAACTCAGATTCTTCTGAAAGAAGAAAGTCCAGCCCAATCTCATGGCAATTCGTACATATTTTACGAGGTGGCTTATTTGTACAAATTCGTACGACCTCACTTGTATGAATTCATACGATTTTTGCTAAATCGTACGTATTTTACGAGTTGCCTTTTCATATGAATTTGTACGAATGACTTACACCTACAAAAAGAAGGATGGGGAAAACTGTGTCTACGGCTTTTTTTTTCATTTCTGCTTTAATGAGATCTGTTTCCAACACAGGCTTGCAACATTACCAGAAAAGAAAATGAAGCACCTACAGTAACTTTTTGCCAGGGAACATTTTCATTTATAGCAAATAATGAGCTTACTTGACACAATACTTCAGTTTTTAATGCAGCAAAAAAAGATTTCTAAATCCACTTTAGACCAGATAGGTGTGATGTGACTAGTAGATATCACTGCTGACTTCTTGAGCGGATCGTAATCCTGTTTCCTAGTCTGACACTTAGACAGGCCCAGTAACACCACATGTGGATTACCTAGACTTATGAGAAATCCTCTTCACTGCACTGGAAGAATGTGGCCCATGGTTTTAGATAAAAACTCTAGATGGTAGGAAGAGACAGTATGAGGAATCATCTTATGAGGTGGGAGTAACAGCATATACATCGATCGTGTCTAAACACATTAGCCTTATCAGAAGAAAAGGTCTGAAGTTCTCCACTGGGAATGTGAGAGAGAAAAAATGGCCTGAGGATGTAATGAGGAGGACAAGAACTAACAGAAACTGTATATAGTGGGAAGCAAACATATACAAATAATAACACATAATTGGGAACAGGTTGAGATCATTAAGCCAGTCATGACTCCAAAACTCAATAGTACAGTGATAATGACCTCTGGTGTTGAGACAGTAACATTACATCTACGCCAATTTGCTAATGCTTTGATCTGTAGCACTTTTTGAAAGTGGTGTGGTTCATATTTATGAACCTCTTTAATACATTAAAAAATCTGGTCAACAGTAGCTTTTGTTTTACCAGAGATGTGCCCGAGGGAAACGTGGTTTATGGTCTGGAACAAGAATGAGGTGGAACTTTACTGCAGTGAAATGAGTCCCCTGCATTTCCACAGACAATCTTAAACAGCCAAACTGTGCAAGAATTATTGCATACATTTAATCGAGCACTATATCCAGAACAAACCATTTATCCTGCTTATTTGTTGCATTAGATGTTCATAAAATGTTATTCATCTATCAAAGCTAAATTGACTCCACAAACAATTTAAAGTGTCTGTTTTTCTAACTGATTACCAACTAATCCGATTACACTAATTCACTCATGAAAATACTGCTAAAAGCATTAGCGAATGCCTGAATTTATGATTTGCCAAGCTGATATAACAGAGATGTTACACCAGTTCAATGAGACTCCCTCCCTGTAAAAATTCTGAGCAGATGCATAAATCTGTTTGAAATTAAATCAAGAGGCTTGGATGGGTGCCAGAGCACGCTATTGCGCTGATGGTCTCATTAGACATGTAATTGTTGAGAAGACTATTCTCTTACAGACTGGCTCACAGTGCTCTAAAAAAGGGTTAACACACGGATCAAAAACTAAAACTAGGCTTAAAGGATATACACATATACATATATCAGGGGCGTTTCCTCCGTGGAGGCAACGGAGGCAGGGCCACCTCAGAATATTGCATGAAAAAAAAAAGTAGAACAAAAATAAAACAATGCAATTATTACAATAATGTAACATTAAAAGTGTATTGTTTTTCTAAAGAAACAGTGTCCAACAATGACACCAACAGGTAAAGTTACAGCAGGAGTCTGTGTCTGTGCCTATTTTTTAAAATTCTTACTGCTTTGAGTTATTATTTTGGAATAAATGTAAAATGTTTAGATTCTACACTCTCAAAAATAAATGTACAAAAGCTGTCACTAGGGCGGTACCTTTTCAAAAAGTACACTTTTGTACCTATCAGGGTTAAATATGTACACTTTAAGCATAAATTTAAGGTACCAAAATGGAACCTTTAGGTACAAACATGAACTATACCTTTTAAAAAGGTCCCACCCCAGTGACAGCTTCTGTACCTTTATTTCTGAGAGTGTAGGATGATTAGATTAATTCTTGAATTGAATATAAATAATACTGATTACGTTGTTAATGCAAAAATATAACATAGAACTGTTTTCTTTCTATTTCTGATAATGTAAGCACGTTTATTTAAACAAGAAAATGTAATGGGGACATGTATTTACATTTAATTAAAAAAATCTTTGAGGACTTTGCCTCATCATTTTAGAACACCATTGCACACCACTAATATACATATTTATACAAAAGTATTAATTATTCCTAAATAGGCCTAATAATAAAATAAAAATTACAAGTACATTGTAAAAAAACAAGGTATTTCGTAAAAATTTAAATAAGCTGTTGTGCACGGAAAGTAGTTTGACTAGCCATAAACCAGATTCATCAACATTAGAATGAAGGTAAGTACAAATTTATCTGTGTATGTACACTTCTTGTTATAAACCCAACAGAACTGTTGTCCAAAAACCTTTTCTGTGCATATATGTAAACCCACAGATTGTAGAATTTTTTTGTGAACATATTTCAAAGACTCCCCTTCATCTGCCATTGGTCAGACAAAAAGATAGTTCAGCCTCGGGCTTACGCCATTGGTTAAACTTATGTTGCTAAGTTAGGTGGGTCTTGATGCTTCACAGTTGTGATTTCACATGTTGTGATAAAATTGCAGAGACACAGTGTTTACACAGTGTTTTCTGAGAAAACAACCTACAAATGGCTTACTTATAACTGTCTCTGCCTATTAAGCTGACATAGGAGAAAATATTTTAACATCGAAAAAATTACGCACTTCAGCTCTTACAAACCTCTGCTCTTGGGGCCATAGAAATGTCTTCAGCAATAAGAGGTGTGAAAAGTGATGACACAGTAGATGTGAGACTGGATAAATCTCACCCCGTGGCTGATGTAAACTTCATCTCTCTCACAAGAAAATGCACTGCGCTGTGAAATCATCATCAAGAAATGCTCCGCTACACTATAATAGGTTGTGAATGCAATCATTGCCCTTTAGCATTAAACTCAGGTTATCACATTGGAAGTATGAGGGAAAGAATGCTGACTCGACAGCTTAGATTGAATTAGGGCCCGTTAGCTTTGTGGAAACCACTGACTTGAATGTGATAACTTTTCTTTTACTAATTTAAAGCCTGGGAACAGCCTAAGCTCAAGCCAAGACTTAAGAAGTTAATGGGCCAGGCTAAAGGTAAATCTGTCAATTGGAAATCTAGCCTGAAAGTGTTCATTCTTTTGAGTCATAATTCCAAAGAAATATCAGTAAACCGGGAGGCAGAAGTCTTCAGCCCCCTCCTGCAGGACAAGGTTTGGCTGGTTAGATATGCAAAGTCTCTTTAAGACAAGTCATGTCACTCGGTGGCCATCTTTGAAACGCCTCTCAGGCATCCAAGTGCGGCTCCTATCTCTTTAAATGGGGAAACATTAAATTCTCCAAAACTGTTCAGGTTCTAAGCTTACGATTACATTTCATATTTGAAACCATAAATGAAATCTGACAATAACTGTGTAATAAATGTTGTTTCCTTTGCTCAAAAAGTGTTATAAAAAGCTTAATTTTCAGGCGTTGATGCGCTGACTTTACAAATCAGCGATTGGCTATTTTATTCAGAAGGCGGGGCTTCCTGGGTATTCTATAGTCTCTGTTAGTATGCTGGCAGATACTGTAACTACGATTTTCAGTGTTCTCCATTGATATTTAAAAAAAGCATGTATTCTGATGAAGTCATATAACTCACAACTATCAGTTATATATATTTTTTTAATGTCCATATTTGATATTACAAAACATCTCCTGAAACGATTAATCAAAAGTTTCACAGAATGTATTTGTTTTTTTCAAAGATTTTTGATTGGCTAAATTAGTTTGCTTTTGGGCCTAAGTGTTTATGAGCTTAGGTTTTCCCCCAAGTCACTTAAACATCTCTATTATTTCTTTAAACTATAAAATTATTTCTAGAATGCACTCCAAAATTTCCCTATCATGATGTCTGGCAAGCTTTGCTGTATCTGTTGGAATGAGTGCATATGTCTGTGTTTCTTACAGCAGTTCTGTTTGTGGTCAGATGAGAAGGAGGAATGATTTCTATCCCACACAGTGGTTTAACACAGATGGATTGATTCAGCAGTCCCTAAAGAGAGAGATGCGTTTATTGAATTAGATGGACAGTTTTATCTAAAAGTTGTAATACATTTAGACAGTCAGATCAATGAAATCAAGTCAACTTTATACCTCAAGCCAATGTTTACTTTTAATGTAAAAAAAGGAAAAATAAAATGTATCAAGATGTTTATGCATAACAAAACATTTATATTTTAAATAAATGCTATGTCAGAAATGTTAAACAGCATGACAGTCAGTATTGGTAATAATGTAAAATGTAATGTAATAATGCAGAAAATCAGCATATTAGAATGATTTCTGAACTCTCATGTGAATACTATATGGCTTCTAAAAATTCAGCTTTACCATCACAGGAATAAAGTACATTTTAAAATATATAAAACTGTTTTTAAAGTTTTCAATTAAAATTCACAATATTACTGTTTTTACTGTATTTATCATAAACATTTTGGTAATTTTTTTAAAGGATGAATAGACCTAATTTCAATAACTGAAAAATATGTAATCAGTTGTTTATCTTTTTCTCATTCACAACAAGTATCTTTAGCTGTCCTTGTATTGTGACGCATGTTCTAGTGATGAACTTAAAGAAAAATTTGGTACTGTTATTATTGAAGCTATTTGATCATTCTAAAACCATTTTGTTGTAAGTGAGAGTATAGGAGAGCATCCACATGTGCTTTTTTTAGATTGTACAGTAATTGCTGTCACCTGTCATTGAGCTTTCCTGCGTTTCTTTTATGCTGAACTATACACCCCCACCCCCTGCTTTGGAGACATTCTTCCTCGCCGTTTAATGACAGAATGAGGAGAAACATTTCCAAGCATCGATCCTAACAACATATCACATCAACTTCCCTTTTGCTGTGAGTTTGTTGTTGTGAAGGATTTGTGGAGCCAGTGTACAGTTGTATATAAAACGCCTCATAAGCTTGTTCCTCCTGGGAGCCAGCCAGAGAATGAGGCAGGGTTCGTACACGCTGTCATCAGTGGGTTGCACACAGCAAGACACTCAGGGCACCACTGCTAGTGAACACCAGACTGTCCTAAAACTTCCTGTCCTCTCCTGATTCACATTACTTAGAGGCCCAAGTGAGAGCCTTCGCTATGTCACGTCCTTACGTAAGTCCTGAGGTTTTTTTTACCCTATACATGTCAGAATTGGGCTTGAGGCTTTACCATATGGTGCTCTCGCTCTCCGCAGTCTATCCGCTCAGCCACGGGCTCAGAGCTCCAAAACTTCAACCTTCATAGGAACTCCTGTCCCCCACAATGAAGGAAACTGCCCTGTGTGCGGGCAGACAGACAGCAACAGGGATGCCGCTGACATTTTGTCAAGAATGGCGCAGCATCGAGTGCATGGCACGGACTCAGGCTTTCCAAGAAGCTGCCAGGACAAGAGTGGGCGGCACTAGATTGCAAAGTGCCTGACAACTTACTTTCAAGCCTCCTGTGAGCTTACAACGTTAGAGACCGGTCTTGCCTTGTCGAGATGATGGCATTAGGAGTGCTGTAGGTGTTGATCGAGCAATGTTAGCCAACCTGGGCAGAGTTTTAAACGCCATTTCTCTCCTTCTTCTCCTTCACTCTCTTCTTGACAGGTCTCAAGCAGAGGAGGTTAATAATTCATGCAGTTGTTGCTTCAGTTTCTTTTTGCTATTACAGCTGCACCCCACTTATTTTACTACGGCTCATCGTTTTCCACCTATTTCCTATGTGTCTTCACAGGAAATGACCTCAGCTCTTGCACAAGCTAAACAATTAGCATATTTTAGGCAATTTAAAACGGGTACTTCTTGCCCTTGAACAGTTTCTTCGGCTAAATTATTCCAAAAAATGTGTGCAATTCAAGTGCAATCGCTGAAAAAACAGTAAAAAAGCACTTGAGTAATTACATGTTTTATATAATTGTATAAAATGTTAAATAAATTATTCATGCTTGCTATAATTAGTTATAATTAGGCCCAGGTTCAACTTAACAGAAGGCATGGCTTCCTACAATTAAAGATTTATCAAACAAAATGAGGAACTGTCCCAGTGGACTACTTGCAGGCAATTAAAACTCAAGAAGCAGTGAGTAGTCTGACATCAGGCAGCAATGCAAGAGGCATTTGAATAAAACATTTATTGTACATGTCTTTTTTAGACATGTGCAAACCCATAATACATTTGTTACTAAAAAATCTAAAAAATAGATGAACATGGAATTTTCAAGAATTCAAAAGGATTTATGATAATGTTGTAATAGATATTTAGGTATGTATTATTCTAAACGGTGCCAGTATCCAGATTATTTTACATATGATATAAATATAAAATATAAGTATAATATAATTCCTGATATATATTTACAGTGCCCTCCACTAATATTGGCACCTTTGGTAAATATGAGCAAATACAGCTTTGAAAATAAATCTGCATTGTTTATCCTTTTTGATCTTTTATTCATACAAATTCACTTAATTCTAACCTAGCATTGAAGTAAAACAATATGGTAAAGTAAAACAAATATTTGTGAAATAATTGTTTTCTACAGTTGTTCATGTTGACCACAACTCTGAGTTTTCTATTATAATACCTGAAGAGTTCGGAGAACACCTGAGAACACCTTATAACTTATATCTATATCCTGCACTTTCTGCTTATTGCACTGCTGGTTAGACGTAAACTGCATTTCGTTGCCTTGTACTTGTACATGTGTAATGACAATAAAGTTGAATCTAATCTAATAAGAGACCAGAGACCATCCCTACAAAATCTCTTTAGATCCTTCAAATTCCCAGTTCTATGTTGGTGCTTCTCCTCTTTATGTCACCTCACTCATTTTCCACAGGGTTCAGGTCAGAGGACTGGGACGGCCATGGCAAAAGCTTTATTTTGTGTTTAGTGACCCATTTTTGTGTTGATTTTAATGTTTGTTTTGGATTATTGTCCAGATGGAAGATCCAGCCAAGGCCCATTATAAGATTTCTAACAGAGGCAGTATATATTTAACCGTGGGGTACTTTTGATCCCTGCTTGTACTAAACTCATCTTGTGGGTTTGTTGCCAGAAAGCTCTTTTTTTTATGTTTCATCTGACCATAGAAGCAGTGCCTTTAGAAGTTCCAAAACAACATGTGGTGATGTAGGGGCTGTTTGATATTTCTTTAGGTTTCCTGACACAAGACTCAACTAATCTCCAGCTGTGATCCTTGTAGAGTCTTTAGCTACTCAAACTCTCCTTCTCACCATGCATAAGGACAATATACACACAATTCATCTTCCAGGCAAATTTGTAACATATTTAGTTGATTGAACCTCTTAATTATTGCCCTGATGATGGAAATTAGGATTTTCATTTCTTTTTTTACAGCCACTTTCTATTTTGTGAAGCTAAAATATCTTGTTCTGCACATCAGAAATATGTGTTACTCATATATAAGGAAGTCATGGCTGGACAATCACATGCTCCTAGTCACGCTGGTGTGCTCAAAAATATAAATGTGAATACTTCAGAGATATTTTAATCCTTTTAGAATTTCTAGGGTTCCCAATAATATGCATTTGAGAAAAAACATTTATTCGAGAATGTTTCTGTTTTTTTTTAAATTAGAGATTAAAGATCAATGATGTGGATTTATTTTCACAGACACCTGTGAAAACATATTTACCAAGACTGCCAATAATAGTGGAGGGCACTATAACTAAGATAATTTTTTTAAGCTTTTTAGCTTATCATTTTGTTTATGTATGAAAACAAATACTGGTTTATCTAATCCATCCCACTTGGGTTTTTTTTTATCTTGTATATTCAACATATGACCTGATTTTTCTGCATGAATTCTCTGTTGTGCATAAGATTGTAAATGTTGTCCTGTATGATAATGTGTCAGAGCAGTTGGCTTTGTTTATTTTGCCATCCATTAAATGTAGGCCTACGCGATTAATGTCTTGTCTGTTTTAATGTAGAGTAGTTTTTGTCCCGAGTCACGCTTCATACAAAGTAATGAATTGAATCCCCCATGGGTTCACAATTCTCTGTTCTGTTCTCATGGGGTGATATACTAAAGGACATATTTAAATGTCTTGAGTGGGAGTGTTGCGGGAAGCCTTCACTGCTTGTATTTGCATGAGCGAGCAGAGAACTTTTTGGACAGGAACAGCATAGCGTTTGGCATGCAACCCTGAAACAATTTTTATTCTGCAGCATTGTGGGAGGATCCTATTTGAATGCATCTTGTGTAATGTTTGATCTGACAGGCAACATGCTGATGTGCATGGATATGCAGTCAATTAGTTTTGGCACCAACAGATTTGCAGGTGTTTGATGAAGATAGATCAGAGAAGACATGCTGTTTTCAACCACAAATAAGTTCTGGGCTTTTTTATAGTTACTGTAACTTACCTTCTCAAAACTTCAATAGCCTACAGCCAAAAGTACAACGATCTGCGTACATTTCCAGCTCTGAAATATACCATGAAAACATCCATCAGTTTCAAAAGAAAATCTCTCACAATCAGATCTATGTGCCTGTTGGCAGTTAGATGTTGGAGAGCAGCAGTAAGCGGGTTTATTATGAAGACCTGCCAGTTCCGTGGGTGCTGGAACTGGAGCTTCCCCCGAAATTGCAGTATCCAGCCTCTAACAACCCGCTAGAAAAAGTGAATGCGTCTCTGCACTCGATAACGCATTATTCCCCAGAGTGCTCTGGTATAATCCATATATGATGCAATGTAAAACATTTCTTATTTGCCAGGGGTAAGTGGGCGAGCATGTGAAAATACAATTTCATGCCTCAAAGGAAATAACCTCTTGGTCAAAGTGACATGACATATAAAGAAAGATGACAGACGGGGTTTGCTTACATGTGGCATAAATAGCCCATGGAGATTGGTAGTATGATGTGCCTATGTGATAATTACATGCCACTGTGATTCAATGTATATTTTCCAAACATGAGAGATGCTACTTTCCAAGCCTGTTCCCTCCAATCACCACTGAATCATCACTGATAGGTTCTTCTCCTGTGAGCACAGCGCAGAATGTGTCTGGGATGCAACCAGTAGTTTAGAGGGACCGCTGTGAAGTAGGCTACTGTAGTTGCGCATCACTGACGGATTCCAGCGCCTTGAAAACCACTGAAAGTCACGTTTTTTTTCTTTCACAGAACTAAATGGCTCGGACTTACAACCGTTACAACATATGTAGATGAGTGATTCGATATTCTAAGCGTTTGGGAAATGCAAACGATTGCCCGGATTTAAATGTAAGTACGCAGTGAGTCATGTGTGTTATAATGTACGTTTATGAATCTGAATGAAATATTTCGACATGTGAAAATCTCCAAACCTGGGACTGCACGAGAGACTGCGCTGGTATGTTTTACACATCGTTTACTAAAAAAGAGTTGTTTAAATTACTCGATTTTGAAAAGTGGGTTTAATTAGAAGACGCTAAACAGTTTGTATTACAGAGGACGGTTCGTGCTGCTGTTATAAATGGGAATTGAGTTTTAGGACATAATTAATGGGAATAGTTTGAATGTATATTGTGTTTGTGTTTATAACAGTTCCACTGTGACAGATCGTCAAATTTAACCCTTTCAGTTTTGGACTAAGTTGAAGGGTCACAGGAAATATGCTTTATTATACTCTGAATTCTGACATAAATTAATAAAAGTATCAGTTCATGATAATGTTTTATAGTTTTTTTTAGTTTTTTAAATAAAACTTTGGGTTAGGTTGAATTATTAATTTGAGTGTCAGTGCATGCAAATGGTGTTCAATACAATTTTTTTGACAGGTATGGTTTGAAAATGTCCAGATTCAGATTTACAGAAGATTGCATTATAAAGCATTATAGGAGCATTATAAGTAATATCATGTGTCTTGTTTTGCCTTTTGCTTGCATGTAGACTCACTGTCCATTACAGTCCTGAAAAATAATTATAGATCTGTAAAATGAATGCAGATTTAAGATACAAATATTGTTGTTTTATGCCATATGCCATATTTTTATGCATTTTGTCACAATGCTTAATTTCATTAGAAGATTACTATGTAATAAAAGTAGTAAAAAAGTAATGAAAAAACAGTGATATGGCATCGATTGATTCATCAGCATCCAAAAGTGATGTGCACTGGAATTAATACTGTATCTTAACAGGTTAAGAAGGCACAGAGTTGCATTAAGTACCTTGAATTGAGATTATATTGACGTCCTCAAGTGACATGAAGGCTTATTGGTAGTGATCACTGTTTGTTGCTATTCATTACTGTGTACTGTGGCCTAAAAAACTATGAGAAACTGCAGAATTCATCTTATGATTAGCTGAGGGCTTAAGGCTCTCCATTGGTTTTCAAATCAGCGTGTCTCATGTTCTCTGTTAGCTGGTAAATGGTCAGTTGTTTTGAAAGCTGCTTATCTTGGGTGCCATGAGATGCACAGATAATCTCAAAGGCAGGATGATAATATTTACCCTGCACACACCCCCCCCCCCACTCTCTTTCACATCCATATTTTATTATTTACAATATTCTGATGAGATGAGATGATTTCCCTGTTACATCATACACACAAATAAACAGCAAAAAATATACAGATATTTTTTCAGCAAATTATGTGTCCAAGAAAGACTTTACAAAATAAAATTGTTCACATTATGCTTCTGTTTGGCTTTCATGATTAATTCAGAAGGTTCTCGTGGAGATATTTTTAAGTTAGTCAAAGAACAGTAATTGGACCTTGCTCTTGCGAGATACAGAAATCAGTCATTCACTGACCTAGATTCTCACTGAGATATCTGGTGTTTGAAGTCAATATAGCAAGAAGGTGAGCAATAAAGAAAATAGCTGAGGCTCTTTGATTTGCAGATTGATGTAGCCTCTGTCAGACCAGCCCTCAGGTCCCCTACCTGAATACTACCATTCAAAAGTGAAAAGGAGACAGTAAGATATTTTTTGGGGAAAAAGAGAATACTTTTATTCAGAAAGGATAAGGAAATTAAATGGTCAAATGTGAGAGTAAGGAAATTTTAATGTTACAATTTTTTTTATAATTTAAACAATTGCTGTTCTTTTGAACTTTCTGTTCAAATCATCAAAGAAAAATGAGGAACAGTTTGAACTATGTATATATATATATATACACACACACATTCAGCATTGATTCAGGAATGTTTCTTGCACAAATTCAGCATATTTAGAATTTATGAAGGGTTATGTAATACTGAAGACTGGAGAAGTGATTGCTCACAGGAATAAATTACATGTTTAAATATTTAAAAATAAAATGCTGGATTTTTCAGACTTGGAGAGTATGGAAGAAGAATGGCGAAGAATGGAACCTTATTGTTTTAGCAATGGAATTAAAAGGAAATAGGCAATTGAGAAGTTTTATCTCGCAATTAAGACTGTTTTGCCTCTATTATGGAATGAAAGCTTCATATTTTTGTTTTGGGACATGCATGTTACATTTTTTCCAAGTCCCTATTCTTGCATGACGTTGATTGGTCCGATTGGTCTCATTTTCATTTCATCATGCCTGCAATGCCTAAAAAAGCTGCACTTGTAAGAGCCCAGAGCTGCTTTGTGTACAGTGTTACCGGTGAAACCGCTATTTTACCACTATTTTACCAAAGTGGCACCTAGTGGCAAAGAGTGAATTTTCATTCAGACTAACATGAAAAGACCAACTAATGGGTAGGTAATATGCTAATGTTTCATTTTGACCTCAACATGAAATGGCTTGGGATTCGTTTTAAAAATGACAATAATTGTATACATGGAGCACTTTCAGATTTAAAACTTTGCAGGATGTTTTCATTCACTTAGAGCTCAAAAAGCCATTAAAAGGAGCATTTTAAAAAAGAAACACAGAATTCTGAGCAAAAAGCCAGTATTGTGAAAAAAGGCAGAATAGATGTTAATTCGGAATTATGAAAAAAGGGCTGAATTGTGAGATTAAAATGAATAATTGCAAGAACAAAATAGGAATTCTGGGCTTATATTTTTTTCGTCTATAATTCTGAGTTGCAAGTTACCTTTTTTTAAGAGATTCAAAAATATTTAAAAACTCTTACCAATCCCAAACATTACAACAGTAATTACATTAGAAAGTCAAGAGGGCAGAGCAATATCTTTAGCACTGGAGACACAAAACCCTTGCTACAGCATTCCCAGCTTCAGGCCTTCTGGGTTTCCTGAAGAGGTTGCTAAACAAGCCCAGTCTACCCTTCCCGTGGGCTCCTCCCTATCAAAGTCCAGACCTCATGGAAGATGTCATCTGTCACTCTAAATGAGTGACACCTCAGTCTTAAGATCAGGATCCTTCGAGCAGCCACTGACTCACAAACCACCAGGGTAGGAACGAGAGAGAACAGAACAGCTTTTGCATGGGAGAGAAGATTATATGTGTGTGGGAAGACTGCACTTTTCATGCATGCAGGTACAAATACGTCAGGAAACATCAAGATCTTCTCCAAGTGAGGATGTGTCAACTTGTGCTTACAACAATTAAAGGGATCGTTCACCTAAAAATAATTCTGTCATCATTTACTTGTCTTTATGATGTCCCTAACCTGTATGAATTTCTTTCTTCTGTGGAATATAAAAGAAGATATTTTAAGAGCGCTTTATCTGTGTGGAACCCATCGCCTTCTATTAAACAGTTCAAAATGGTTTTCAGAAAACCTGTTTTGTGTTCCACAGAAGAAAGAATGTCATCCAGGTTTGGAATGACATTATTTGGAGGTAAACTTTCCCTTTAAGACATTTTCTGTAATTTGTACCTCCTTTTAACTTACAGCAATAAATATGCACTTGCTTTGCCATTGTCAGGAACAGCGGTACTTATTCTGCTACCCGCCTCCACCACAATCCATCATGAAGAGCAGATGAGTAGAAAAGAGACAGGAGTGTTAAAATAAAAAATAATTATATTAAATGTTCTGATCTTAGAGATGAGCTGCTGTATGTAGAGCAATCTGGATTTAATAGCACTGACAGGCAATGGAAGAACAATGGAAGATCATGTTTTTATGATTGTTTAAAACATTATTAACATATTAATCGGGGTCAACTGATTTTTTCTATGCTAACAACATGACAGTTTTGTGTTTGTTTGGCCATGTCTACATGATTCCATGATATTAAGATACCTTGACTGTTTTCAATAGCACTATCCATGCGATCGAAAATTGAAGCAGTTTTACTTCTTCTTGCACATTGTGTGTTTATGAACACAGGCTTGGGGGCAGACGTCTGTTGTCTCAAACTCATCGTCACAGCTGCACACAGATTGCAATGGTGCTGGAAGACTGAGCAAAGAATCACAGACTATTTTTGCCATCAAGGCTCAAAATAGACATCAAAAAGATGTGAAATATAGGGCCAGCTAAAAGCTGTGTTATTTACAAGCCCGAAAGGTTTAGAGCCAAATGAACAGTATTCAGGAATGAGGGGATTGAGAATAATTTTAAACCATAAATATTACTTATACTGTTGTATCTTGTCATCTTTGTGTAGTTGGTGATCACATAGCTAAAGTGGTTTTACATAATTCCCTGGAAATATGCACAGTTTATATCGAGTTTTATGTCACCATCAGTAAATCTGTTCTGAAAGTGAACCGGATTCCAACATTAAAACATTTTTTAAGGGATTATTTCACTCGTTGCTCTGGGATTATGCATCAGAGTGCACATTTTCAATGGCTAAATTTACACAAACAGGTCTAAGGTTGAAGATTTCACAAAATAATCACAAGTATTTAAAATTTGCAATTAAAAATTATTTTTCTATCTATTTTCCTGATGGTTACCTCAAAAATTATTTTAAAATATGCTATGAGCAGTATAAAGTCTTTATTTTTAAGGGTATCACCTTATAGCTTAAATAAACAAATTGAGTAAGTGTATTTCTGTCACTAAACAGTCCCTAACACACTTAGACTGAGAAAACCTGCCCTAAATTTTGCCAGGATCATCAAGCTAAAATTTTGAGTGCTTGTTCTAACTGCGAAATTTGTCAGTAATGCTTAATCTCTGTGTACAAATCTGTTGAATCTCTACGTAATCTCTCCATTCTTTGTCTCTCATTTCTCAGTCAGACGCGAAACGCTCAAGCAGCCATGCATTTGTGCAGCTCTGTGGGCTCTTTGCTCCTCCTCCTTTTCATCAGCAGGTAAGAAACTCCTGGTGGCTCATTATGAACTAACTTTTGCTATTCCTACACTCATTACTGCCATATGGCTAGCTGAATATGAGTGCATCCTACACTGTTTATTGCTTTTGTGGCGTTCTCCCTTCATTTATTTGTGTCTCAAAAACTTGTAGAGTGTAGGATGTGCATTCACTTCAGTGGTGACTTTGTAAAGTTGATAAACACAGCGTTTCTCAACGCTCGCAGGAAAGCCGAGGCGGAAAACCCATTTTTGTCAACAAGTTCTCCCGGATGATAAGCTCTTGGAGTGACGTCTTTGCCCAGATGACAAGCCGGGTATAATTTAGGTTTCACTCTTTTGGCAGCAAATAAAAGACTATATGCCTTAAGTATCCATTCACACCAGATTATGTGGGCTTGGTGGAAGGTATAGCTAAAGGAAGGATGGAATTATAGCTAATCCATGTAGACTTTTGGGTGAGCCTGAATGAGACCGTCGGAGTCGATGTACGGGTTACAGATGGAAATAACAGCCCTCGTATCGTGTCTCCTCTCTGTTTTGCCTGTTCAAGCTTATCTTTCCATGCAGCAGTACAGTAGTGGCAATGCTAACGCGATTACTGGTGACAGTGTAGAGACAACGCACGTCAATTTACTGGAACGGCCACCGCTCAGCCATGTTCAATGAGAGTTCAGGCAGATTACATTTAATGAGATATGCATCTCATTCTCGATGCTGGTAGTCTGGCCTGACCTTTGAAATTTGATGGGAAGATGTAGGACCTGGTCAGAACGACTCAAAAGATCAAAGGAGGATGTTGAGGAAGTGTGCCAACATCAATTCACCTCACCATCTGCTTTTCCCCACCCCCTTCCTGTCCTCCTTTCCCCTCCAATCTCCAGTCTCTCTTTCTGGCAAGCTGGGAGACTTTAGTGGGTGTACATATAGTTTGGCCAGGAATTCAGCTTCCATCACATAACAAACCACAACAACAAGAGCCATACCTCCTCTTTAGGTTCTTAGAGCTTAGCACATGAAAATAAGGATGAAGGCTTAATCTTGCAAAGGGACTTGTAGTGTTTTTGTTTGTCGAAATCTAAAACTACTTGTTTGAGTTCCATATATAAACCCAATAGTGTTTAGGTGGATTTTAAAGGCCAGTGTCATAAAAAATGTTCCTTGATCTTTTGAGATAAAAGAGCTTGAGGTACTGTGAAATCCTACTGTAACTTTCAGAATCCAAACTCACTTTCAATCAAAAAAAAAAAACTGTTTTTGAAACCTACCTGCAAAAACAGCTCAATGAAGGCTGTTGGGTGATTCGAAATTTGGCCCATGATGTCATGGAAATTAGTTATTCGCAACCTCAATTTGTTGCAGTGATTATGTGTGATATTATACATAGGGTAAGAAAAATGTGACTGTTAAGGGAACATTTTATAGTTTTGCAATCAGTGTTAATTTTGAATGTTCTTTTAAAATCCTGAAACAAGCAGCATTTAAATAGCATTTTTAAATAACGTAAAGTTTTCAGAAACAAAACATTCCATAGATGATGTATAACTTAACTAACATTTTTGTGCTAAAATTTTAAAAACATTAGTAAGAACCATAGAAGAATGTTTTTCATACTTGCCAAAACATTAGAATGTTCCTTATTATCTGCACTCTCAGAAATAAAGGTACAAAAGCTTTCACTGGGGCAGTACCTTTTCAAAAGGTACACTTTTCTACCTATTAGGTTCTAATATGTACACTTAAGGTACTAATATGTACCTTTAAGGTATCAAAATGGACCCTTCAGGCACAAACTTGTACCTTTTGAAGGTACCGCCCCAGTGACATCTTTTGTAGCTTTATTTCTGAGAGTGTGGGATAAAGGGAAAAAATTGTGTTTACTATTTACACAAATTATTACAATATTTTGCATATATGACTGGTCAACCCAATTCAATAACAGTGTCTCTTTCTCTTGATCCAATCTCACTCACTCTCTCTTGAACACCCATGTGTATTCTGGAAAAATAAATGCAAGAAAATGCAATCTGCCACTGCTCAAATTTGTTAGTGACTTTATGAAAAACAAGCTCAAAGTCGCTTATAGTAAGCGGACATGGCAATAATGTTCGAGGGTTTAGGATTTGGAAAAAAAAAAAACCTGGCGTTTCTCATTTCACATGCCTGCTTAGTTTCAATATTCAGGGAGAGGCTGAAATGGGCACAGAAAACTAAAATGTTATTTGGCACAAAAAAATGTACTAACATTATAATTGGACCTTAGAGGAAAATATTTATAATATGGCCTTTTTAAAAGTTATTTTAATGAAAACTCCCCATGATTAAAGTTTTATTTTATAGGTCAGTTGGCGGAGATCTTTAGAAACATATAAATATACTGTAGGACTGTTTTGCAGATGAGAGTCAATGCTGAATGATGTATTTTAAAAGCCATATTTAATGCATGAACACGCAGTACAGTAAGCATTCATTTCTTTGACGCACACTTCTGGGCAAACCAGACTAGATCCAAACCACATGAGGAGATCAGAGTGGTGAAAATAATTAGGTCATCATCACTCTGAACTCACTGGTTTCAATAAACAAATTGCCCAGAATGCTTGCCTGCGTATTTTCAGTTTATTGCTGTTTCAGACTGTTTTCTATCCGTTTAAAAACATTCAAACTTATTTTCTGCACAAACTTTCTGGGGTTGTTTAATATTTCAGTGCTGGACAAGGTCTCCCAGATTCTCTGAGAGAAAGAGAGTTTGCAATGTTGGGGCTCATGTCTCATATGACCACTGATGTGTGTAGACGGGGAGATGGAGTTGATACAAGCTTGAGAAACTGTCTCTGCGGACCAAAGCAGAAACAGTTGGGGAGACAGTCCTGCTGGGAGAGCTTTTCCTCTACAACACGTCAGTCAGCTTAAACACCAGAGATGTGGCTGGATTTAGTCTCAAGGTTGGATCAGAACTAAGAAAGAAAATGTATAAAGGTAAAAATAATTAAATAAATAAACATTTACTTCTAAAGAATCAGTTCTAAATACAGACTAATAATGACATCCTGGGTCCTGTACATCCTGGCATGGCTTTTTAATGCAAAACAATCACTGCCAATTAATATGTTTTTTAATTAAGATTCATTATTCGTATTTATTAAAAGAATAGTTCACCCAAAAATGAAAATGACGCCATAAAGCCATCCTAGGTGTATATGGCACTTCTTTCAGACAAACAAAGTTTTTAAAAAAATTTTCCTGGCTCTTTCAAGCTTGGTAATGCTGGTGTATGGTGACCATGATTTGGAAGCTCCATATTTCGGATATATATCTATATGACCTATGACTCAACACTCTTGTGGAAAAAATAACTGGAAGTAAGTCATTTTCGTTATAATGTGAAAAAAAGAAATATTTTTGTTACAAAAACCCATCGATCTGCTTCAGAGGACATGTGATAACCCCCCGGAGATGTATAGGTTAGTTTTACTATGCAGTACTTGTGGATATATCCGATTTATGGAGCTTCAAAATCATGGCCGCCATCCACCAGCATTATCAAGCTTGGAAGAGCCAGGATACATTTTTAAAAAACCCCAACTGTGTTCGTTCCAAAAGAAGAAAGTCATATACACCTCAGATGGCTTGGGGGAGAGTAATTTATGTCGTAATTTTCATTTTTGGGTGAACTGTTCCTTTAAATTTATTGTGTCTTTATTGAAGTTTTCTGCAAAATTAAAATAAATTTATATGCCATTTGTTTTTTGTGTTTGCAAACACACCAGCCATTTTATATTTCATATACATTTTAAATGCATGCAACAAATGAATGTACAGTGATAGCCTAATTGTCTATAAGAGTATGAAGGATGCTTATTAGCTACCACAGTTAGCAGTAAAAAACCTCTTTTCAGTATTCACAGACCAATAACCCAGCATTTCCTCACACATGACTGGACTTCAGCCTGAAGGGGGCAGCATGCAAAGTGTTGCCAATGTTACTAAATAGACAAGTCTGGCACATAATCACTCTTTTTATTTTCATTTAGTTTAGAAGAAGGTTTCAAATTCAAATAAGATATAAAAACACAAATGGCATTGCTTTGATGATATGGCTGTTTTTTTTTTATTTAACCCAAATTAAGTGTTTTAAATTAACCTCACATGACAGAAATACTAAAATCTTTTACAGAATTACTAAGCCCAGAGGTAAAACTCCATTTTGATTGTCTTTCTAACCGGGCGATTAAAGCTGAAGTGTGTAATATCTGTGCCACTGGCGTCACACTAGTGTCAGAATTGCAAAAATATTGTAAAAAATGTCCGTTTGCCATTGGTCAGAATGTCAGATAGTCCCACCCCCAATGTCACGTCATTGGTTGAGCCATTGTTGCTGTGTCGGGTTGCTTTAACAAACAAAGCAATGTTTCGCTACATCACAGAGACACAGTGTAAATGGCTTACTTTTAGCTGTCTCTGCTTATTAAGCTGAGCTAGGAGAAAATATTGTAACATCAAAAAATTGCACACTTCAGCTTTATCATGGGAGGTGTGTGGAGTCAGACTTCATCTAGAAAAGCATCCTGAAAAACAGACATTCTGAAATGCTAACTTACCAGTGAAAATAGATATACATCATGAATAAAGTCTTTTTTTCTACCAAGTTTGCAGTGATGCAGATGATCAGATGTTTCTGAGAGGTGAAAAATGTTTTCCAACAGCTTTCCATGTGTTTATAGGGGGTAATGCAGAGGCAGTGACCTGTATGGTTCACTTATTGTTTTACTGAATTATATATATATATATTTTTTAGATTTGAGTAACAGTTTAATGAGAGCAAAAATAGAGCCGTCATGTCAATGACCTAGAGCTCTCCGTCTGTCTTCCAAACTCTCTCTGTGTCTCTCACGCTCTCTCACCATCTGTCTCACTTCCTCTCTTTTGATCTTTCCCAGTAGTTCTCTGTCTTGTTTTTTCATACAAGTATATGTGTGTATTATAGCAGGCATAATTCTGTACATGACATGGGTGAAAATGTCAAAACAAATGTCCCATACCTAGATATAGGTGAATATGATAATTTCAGATGAGCGTTTTATATTTGAGGTAAACCTGATTTTGGAACTGGACATTGTTTGTATTGAAGTCAATAGCCTGTACAGAATGGATTTATCCTAATATATTTTTGGTATTGTTGTTGTTTTAATTACCAGTTATATTTAGGGGTCAGTAAAATAATGTAGCCTAATATTTTTGAAAGAAATATAAATACGAAAACTGCGCTAATTTGATAAAAAAAAAAAATACAGTAAAAATAGTAACACTATTGTAAAATATTATTACAATTTAACATTTCTGTTTTTCATTTTAATATATTATAAAATGTAATTTTCAGCAGCCATTACTCCAGTATTCCGTGTCTCATAACCCTTCAGAAATAATTATGGTAGTCTTAATTTTATGGTAGTCACGTTGCCAGACTTTCAGACTTTGGCTGCTTTAAATGACCAAGAACCGCCCAAGAGGCTATTTGACCGACAGGAAAAACAACCAATCACGTTTCGTTTTGTGGCGACTCAAAAGAACGCGACACATGTCTCCCGGAAATAATTTTTTAAGCCTTTTTTGTCTCCCGGAAATCATATGTATAATTTAACCATTGGTCGTGTTAAGGATTGGATTCCAACAGTAGATGAGAGTTTTAAAAATGTTTGTGATGCAGATATTAGTATGGAGGAAGTGGAAAGAGCAGTGAATTGTTTATCATTAGACAAATCGCCTGGTTCAG
>JAUMHE010000061.1:11447148-11467234 GCA_032359235.1 Enteromius mattozi
TCTTTACTTTCTGTCACTTAAACGAATGAAGAAAAAGAATGCCTTAAATCTCTGTAAATTAATAGAACATCTTGAACTTGCTGAAACCCCTAGTTATTTTTATTTTATTTATTCATTTTGTTTTATTTATTTATTTTACCTTTTTCATTCTTTTCTATGTTATGCTTGTCTGCTGTCTGATCAAGGAATTATACTTTTTGTGCCAGGCCATGTATGGTTGTGTTCAACAATGTTCAATAAAGTTCCCCCCCAAAAAAAAAAAAAAAAGTATAATTTAACCAATCTGATGACGACTTCCTGAAGCGTTTCCAAATAAGTGTGCCACAAGTTTGTCAAATCTGACGACTGTGTGTTCCAACGTTCTGCCTGGAAACAAAGCTGCTGTGAGGCCAAACTCCCTCTTTAAAGAAGAAAACATTGTATTCATCAGTGACATGTTCAATATTGCAAACCTACTTTGATTAGATATCTAAAAATTAATGTAGAATCTTAAATATTGCCTATTTATTTTATATCAGAATGTTTTATTGCTTCATTGTAACTCTCTAAACCTTCTATTTATGTCCATTTTGAACCTCAGACATTCGATGTACACTCCTGACTGTATGTATTTATAGAAGAAGAATATTGCATAGGGTGATATCTGAGAGATACAGGCGGGACAAAAGAAATCTGCTGCAGTAAAAATCCACGTGTACCTCTGTCCTCCTGCTGTGCATGGCCCACAGTACTTGTTTCTGTTCATTCTAGAATATTTATAAGGGTATTGTGTAGTGTCAACCAAGCAGGTTTTTTTCCTCAGACGTCTCTTGAAGTATTTCCTACATGTGCTGCTGTGCTCTGTGGGGATGTTACCCTGAAGCTGAATAATATCTGAAGCTCATGGGCCTTTTACACTGTAGAAACAGAAGCTTCGCTCTGCAGGAAAGAACATAGTCGCTTCTACCATAGCTGAGGATGTTCAAATCGCACACGCCACAGTCGGCAGCAGGGCTTTAATGAGAGAAAAGATGAAGCCTAAAAATACACAGTGTTTCAAATCTAGGTCATAAGTTATTGGCAATTAGGTCCACATGATCAAAACATGCCTCGACTCGGCGGAAGTAACATTGCCTTTCTGTTTTTCTGCACTGTCTTGTGGAATATTGCAGTGCTTAATGTTTGTGTATTTGTGTGTTTTGTGTTCTGCTGTTTTTACAGGAGCATGGATGGCTCTGTCGCCAGCACGGAGGAGATCTTGCCTCCCACCATTCAGAAACTGATGAAGGGATACAACAAGTACCTTAGGCCATTCTTTGGCAGTACGACATTTACACAAACTATTATCTTGCATAAGTGGATTTTTATCTTCTATTAAAGTCCTATCATCATCAACAACTGCAATTAAAACAAATGTAAACTCAGTGGAAACGCTCCGGGCTTGAGTTGATGCAGTCCACTCTTGTAACGCATGTAAATTAAGAACCTTTTCTGCTGTATTTCTCTGTTAGCAGTGATGTCACTCTGTAGTGAATGCAGTGTGTTTTTGTTGTGTTTTTTTCTTCTTCAGATGGACCTGTTACTGTAGGAATGAGTCTGGACATCGCCAGCATAGACACCATATCAGAAATCAACATGGTATGATACAAACCGCAAGCATATAATTTTTAAATTACTGAGGTATCACAAATATAATTTTTTTCTGTAAATGTTTACTTTAAAGTGTATAAAACTAGGAAAGCATAGGGTCAATGACAAATTTTTAATTTGAATCTTAGGTGATGAAAAAATATCATCATCTTAATTAAGAAAAATATATAAAATGTAGTTTATAATGAAAGTGCCAAGTTATTAGAAATGAAAAATAGTGCATAAAAATATTTGAAAAAATGCAATTGTGTGTTAATTTTTTAAATGTTTTTTAAACATTTAAGCCCCTTAAAAAACTTAACAATTAATAGTAATTCAGAAATTGATAACATGTGTTTAAGTCATTGTATATATGAACTGCATTTTTATTGTATCTTTTTAAATCTCAGTAGAAAAAAATTAGCGTCACATCCTTGGCCCATATTTCAAAGAGCCTCTTTGATCTTTAGACAGAGTTGTATAAGAGCTGAGTGTATGATGCAAAATCTAAGCTTGCGGTGCACATGGCTGAAATAAGCATCTCTGTTCAACCTCCCCAGGATTACACAGCCACCATCTTTCTTCGTCAGCGCTGGACAGACGAACGCTTGTGTTTTGATGGCAATAAGAGCTTGAGTCTGGACGGGAGACTGGTAGAGCTCCTTTGGGTCCCTGACACGTTCATTGTGGATTCCAAGAAATCCTTCCTGCATGACATCACTGTCGAAAACAGACTGATCCGGATATTCCCCAATGGAACTGTGCTGTATGCCCTAAGGTAGTGAGGTGTCATTCACCGGATCTGCTCTACAGTCAGCCACTGCTTGTGAAAGGAGATGGTTGAGGAAAAGTGTTCACTGTTGAAGGACTGACTGGAGGGTTGATGGAGGGATTTGGGCTTAAGGGGACAACTAGAAAAAGGCAGGGATAGTTATGGGCCAGTGAAAGGGTTCACAATGGCAGAAAACAGAAAAGAAGCGGTGGCAAGGGACTCGAAGCTTGTGTACAGATGGGCAGCTGGCATCAAAAATTAAGCTTGAAAGTAGCATCCACAGACAGTGAACTGATTTTCAGTGTTATATAAGCAACAACATTCTCTCATGTATGCCACTCTTTTTTTCTCTCTGTTTCTCTAGAATTACTACAACGGTGGCCTGCAGTATGGATCTAACCAAATATCCCATGGACAGACAGACGTGCACCCTTCAACTTGAAAGCTGTAGGTCTCAAATAATATGTTATTTCTATGACCAGATTTTAAACAATTTACAAAACACTGGGTTTTATTCTTTTGTAATTGCTTAAGTGTTCATAAAATATAGCATTTATGTTATTCTGAAAAAACGAAAGACTCATCAGTTAAATATATTTGTGACTTATGTTTAAAATTCTATTTTCAAAACGTTTATTTGATTTATAAAAATAAATAAATTATGCATAATATACTTTTAATTTGATATTCTAAAAATATATATAACAAATATTTGAATATATATTATATTATAAAACTATACATTTGATATATGTATATATATATATATATATATATATATATATGTCCAAACCTTTGAATAGTATTATAAAATATTAATTATTATACCGCTATTTGTAAAAGTATATATATAATATAAACTTTTAATATATAGTTTTACTATACTATATTATACTATATTTACTGGATACTATATTAATATATACTTATATTTTAAAATCTTTGTCCTTGTGATGGCAAAGATCAATTTTTTGATCGGTTTACACATTTTACATTTATTTATAAATGTAATTGCAATAGTAAGTGCAGAAGAATGGTGTTTTTTTTTTTTAGCTGACCTTTATTGACCTATATTGCTTTTAGTCTCTTCTTGAATCTGCAGTACAGAATGCTGTGTTCCCACCAAAGTGTGATTTAGTGCACATATGCTGTGTGGCAGGCATAAAACCTTCAAAATGCGTGCATGTTTAAAGACTTTTTTCTAAATTTGTGAAGTTTGTAAAATATACATTTCACTAATGATGAATGCTCCAGGTGTACACACCATAAATGTCCCTTAAGTTGTAAAAAAAAATCATCTGCATACAAGATCGTCCGTATGTTTGCTCACCTAAGACTTCTGTGTGAGTGTTTGGCTTGGCATGTATGAATATTAAAGAGGTTTTATATTATTTAGACAGATAAGCATTATGCTGATATGTTGCATTGATTCTGAAGCTGCTATACAATAAAGCAGCAGTCATTTAAAATATTTTAAGGTTTACTTTGTCAGCTGGTGTTTCATCTGCTTGATGATTTTGGCCAGTTGAATGGACATTATCCTGCTGAAAAGACTAGCATGGCTGGTCACCAGCATATGGTGTGTTTTGGATGCTGGCATCTCTACCTGGCTTCTACCTTAACAGAAAGATTGCTGTATGAGCTGTTTGGCAATACCAGATGGATTACTCACACAATATGCAGGAGATAAATGAGCCAGCTATTGTGGACCATCACCAAACCAAAAATATAAACCACCCTCGGCCAGCATGTGTATGCTGGTATTTTCAGCAGGGCATAGAAACAAAGTTAAATTAGAGACACAAGCTATAAAAACAATGTGACAGCCAAAGCTTATTTTGTCTTCTCAGATCAGTATGTGCTTCTTGTTTGACAAAATAACTAATTGCTGGGTGGAATCAGGGCAACATATTTCACAATGTTTTATGTTCTAGATGGAGGAAAAAATATTTAATCTGTGCACCAATTTTTCTGAGATTTCTTTTGCACACTAATCTTTGTATGACACAGTGCCATCTTGAGGTGTATGTTATGTATTACAACTGAATACAACATGCTGCAGTAGTAGAGTTGCTAATTTTTCAGTTATAAAACCCAGAAAAGAAAATGTCAGTTTATGATTAAAAAAAGTAAATAATTGACATTATTTGAAAACAGATGTATAAAACAGAAAATAGGGAAATTTCCTAGTTCATTGTTTAAAATACAATTGAAAAATCCACTTGTTATTATCTGTAAATGAAAAAAATTGGGACAATATATTTTTGTATAGCTTTTTTTAATTGCTGTGGGTTCCTACTATTAGAGGGTATATTTATTATTTGTTTATTTTTGTTTGTTTGTCTCAATTCACCAAATATCACACTATGAAAACAGTCAAATTAACCATTATAAATAGCAGATCAAAACAGTATTATATCACAACAAGATTATGAATTTACAAACACATGATAAAACTTTATTTAGCAAAAAAATTTTCTCGTATTTAATATTTTTTCAAACTGTGAATACACTGTATATAGTGATTTAAAACAAGTATAATTGTTGCAAGTGAAATTGTTTAGCTGTTTTTAAAAAAAAAGAAAACGCTAACAAGAATGTGTTTTACATGCTTGACGAGTCAGACAACTGTTGCAGTTCTTATTTAGCAAGTTTCCGTAGGGAACTCCTAAATTAACATTTCAGGTTGGCCTATAAAAAACGTAACTGCTCTCTTCAGAATTATTGATGTTATGGTAATGCCTATATCATAGCGTAATGCTCTAGTAGCGTTGCATATAAAATCAGTGGTAATTGAATGCATTTATTACTGCCGCATATGTGTAATTTGGTGGAAATATAGCAGCTCTCAGCAGTGAAATCACTTATTATGTAGTGATAATTGGCTCTTTCAATTTATATTATGTTTTCCACAGGGGGATATAATGTGAAAGATGTGGTTTTCTATTGGACACGGGGAAACCAGTCAGTTAGCGGTCTTGATCATTTACAGCTGGCTCAGTACACCCTTGAGGATCACTACACCTCTGAATCTGAAGCAGTTTATGAGACTGGTATGTCCACACACACACACACACACATAGTGGAGACTTTATGTGTTGTATTGATGTTTTTACTTTCTCTTTAATAATGTAACAGGTAATTACCCAAAGTTGATCTTCCACTTCAAACTCAAGCGGAGCATCTTATATTTCATCCTGGAGACATACGTTCCTTCCAGTGCCCTGGTGGTCCTGTCATGGGTCTCATTCTGGATCAGTCAATCTTCAGTACCTGCTCGCATCTGCATAGGTAGGAACATAATCCAATCCTTAGTTAGTCACATTAACATGTCATCAAAATAATTATATCAACACCTCAGTATTCAGTATTAAGCAGCTTGATGAATGACACAAGGTCTTTCTGAAAGAAATTACATTTGTACATAATTTGATACAGAAAAATTTAAAACATCCTGATACAAAGTTTTCACAAAAACTATTAGGCAGCATAACTGTTTTAAACAGATCACAAGAATAAATGTTTTTTTGAGCAACAAATAAACATATTAGAATGATTTTGAAGGATCGCTAAAGACTGCTTATGGCTGCTGAAAGTTCATCTTTGTCATAGGAGACCTCTTTCAAAAACATAAAAACATCTTACCAGCCACAAACTTCTGGAAAGTAGTGCAGGTACAGAATCAAGAATCTGTTTGCAAATGACATAAACATGCAAGTATTTGTATTAAGGATCAAAAGGCGTAAAGTATTATTTCTAGTTAGTGTTGTTGGTATTGCTTTATTGTAAATATGTTTTCTTGTCATGTGGACACCCTGCTTATTTCAAGTCAATTCTCTTTTTGCTGATGCAACTGCTTAGCAAAAGAACAGATTTTGTGCGTGTATTAATAGTTTCAGATAACATAATCCATAGCTAATGCTGTGGATCTGGATTTACTTTTTCACAGAAATAACTTATGCAACACTCTTGTCTAGTAATAGCTTGTTTCTGACATAACGACATACTCGCTTCATCTTAAATCACCATGTAACATTCACATTAAGCATTGATAAGTGTCAGTGATACTTATCTTTTCCCAAAATGCATGTTTGTTCTGATGACTCCATGTAAAAGTTGGGACAAAATTTTGACAAATTTTAAACAAATACTGATAAGGTCAAGAAAACGGCTTTTGGTATTCACTTTTTTCGAGTATTCTTATTTAGTTCACACAAAGTGAGACTCTAAGAGTGTATTGAATTCATTAATGTTTTATAACTCGATACTCTTTGTTGTTAACTCTTAGGAGTGACCACAGTCTTAACTATGACCACCCTGATGATGGGAGCCCGCACCTCTCTACCCAATGCCAACTGCTTCATCAAAGCCATCGATGTGTATCTGGGCATCTGCTTCAGCTTCATCTTTGGCGCTCTGATTGAATACGCAGTCGCTCATTTCTGCACGTTACACCAGCCAAACGCTGCCAATGCATATATGGTGAGAATCTTTATTAAAATAAATGTGGTCTATAAAAAATTATTTATTTTCTGAAAATTATTTGAGTTTATTTCTTCATTGAAATATATTTAAAGAAATTTAACATCACTTGCTCACCAATGGATCCTCTACAGTAAATGGGTGCCATCAGAGTGTGTCCAAAGACCTGATAAAAACATAACAATAGTCCATGAGTAATACCACATGACTCATGTCCAGTGCCTCAACAGATTTCACTGGTGGAAGCAATATTATGGATAGAGGATTCACATTTTAACCATAAGCAGTGATTAAGTGATAAAGTTAAAAATGTCTTAATGATAGATTTATTACAGACACACAACTTTTAATTTCATAAGACATTAATCTATGGAATGGAGTCGCGTGAATTATTGTGATGCTTTTATTAGTTGTTTGGACTCCCATTCACTGCAGAGCAATTTCTGTTCAGAGAAAAAACTAATTAGTTCATATCTTGAATGGCCTAAGGTTGACTACATTTTCAACAAACTTTAATTTTTAGGTCATCTATTTTTTTTTTAATATTGAGAAATATCAAAAATCCATTTTTTTAGTATAGCAGCAATACCATAATGCCCATGAATATGATTATCTGCACCTTGCTGTAGTCATAACAATAAATCAAATACATTTCTGTCTCTTTGCTGCATCAGTATGGGCAAGAAATGCAGGAGCGTGAGGATGAGATGAACGGCATCGTCACTTCCATCGGCAGCCGTACTTTGCGGGCCCGCAAACGGGAGGAGATGCTGTCCCGGATGGGCAGCACCAGCAACCCCACCCCCAGTGAAAGTAAGGAGGACATCAACTCCTCGCAGCCACAAACCCGCTGCACTAAGTGCTTGTCGACGGCACGCCAAATCGTGCGCTGTCTGAACTGCTGCAAAGTGGAAAACCCGCACTACATCGACAACTACTCAAGGCTGACCTTCCCCCTCTCCTTCATCTTCATCAACCTCCTCTACTGGACATACTACTTGTACTTCTAAAGCTCCAGTTGTCTGTGTGCGTTTGAGGGTCAGTAGTGATGTATGTGTGTCCCTTTTTGTGTCACAGTTTACCTAAGGGTTTTTACTCTTACATGTCAGCATGCATTTCAGTTCAACTTGAGTATGACTGACTGTGTTCATGTCACCCACATATGCGTCATTCCTTGAGGTACGCAGGATCTGAGTTTGGACTAAACCAACATATATGCAGATTTGTACCACGTCTACATCTCTGTGTAAGAAATATGTGGCCTTCATTTTACGATGGAGCTTTAGATTCACTCAAATCCACAACAGAATCGGCCTAGCTGTAAATTGCAATATGAATTTCTGATATCTGTACAACAATTTAAAATTGACATGAATGTAAGTATATTTACTTGTCTTTTAGAACAAAAAAGCATGATTTATAAATCACTGTTGACACAAGTAACAAAACATTATCAATTCATGAAAGCAAAAATAAAAAAAAAACAATAAATTGTTTCAGCATGTTTGACAGCTAGATTAATAATAACTGGACCAAAGATTTAATGTGTATCTAATGTTCATGATTACAATCTGAATTCATATGAGCACAAGTTATGCATTGTTTTTGGGGCATATACTGTATGTATTTGCAAATTCAGCAGTCATATGTCTTGTTATCAGCTGCCAAACAAGAGTCAAGCCAGTTTGACTAATTTTCTCCTGGTGATTTATTTGTGAGTTGTATGGGAATATTCTCTTAGGGATAGAAGCTCTGATTATGAATGATTCCCTATTATTTGCATGATCATTCATTTATTCTGCTGTGTATTGTTATATTTGTTATAATTGAATATTGTTATATTTATTTATTTATTAAATTTAACTTTTTATTTTTGTTTGGGGGTAATGAAATGCTTTTACCTGACCTAGTTAAAGTTGGGCCATTAAAGGAATAGTTGACCCAATAATGAAAATATGCTAAAAATTTCTCATCCTCAGGCGATGCAAGATGTAGATGAGTTTGTTCTTTCACTGGAACAGATTTGGAGAAATTTAGCATTACTTGCTTACCGGTGAATCCTCTGCAGTGATTGGGTGCTGTCAGGATGAGAGTCCAAACAGCTGCTAAATTTCCGATGAAGAAACAAATTCATCCATATCTTTTATGGCCTGAGGGTGAGTCATTTTCTTTTTTGGGGAACTATTCCTTTAAGAACTGCACTACAGTATTTTTGATAGCAGACTATTTTTGTGAAAATGCCAAAACTAAAACTGATGTAAATTTGCTAATGGCATATTCAACACTGACATTTACAAGACTTCTTGGCAGATTTTTATGCATTGTTAATGTCAATTGCTCTTATTTGCATATAGTTTGCAGTATACATTTTTCCCACTGTCAACTGTTTTGTTATCAATATGTCATAGAGAATTGCGGGTTTGTATGACCTTTTTCAAGAACATGTTATTCACCTGACCTTTGTGGGTAAATCTTTTCTTTTACTGTGAATGTCATACTTCTTACAGGTGAATATATCTTGTGCTCAAGCTGTACAAATATTTTTATGTTCTTCTTTTGCACTGAGATTTTGAATTATACAAAGGCAATATTACTTTGCCAAGAAGCATTTTGTTTTTGTATATACTGACTGAATATTGCAAATGATGTTGACCAAATAATATTTATTATTAATACTGTTATTTTAAAAATGCATGAAAGTTGCATACCATAGAGAGTCAACAGTCCATGATGCTATGTTTTCCATGCATGAGGAGTTCTGCATCTGTTCTCACAGATTTGAACAATTGTACAATCCATAAGACTGGCTTTAATGTAATCTGGCTTTAAAATTTCAAGACATGACATAATATTTGTATGAAAAAATTCATTTAGTTGTTCTTTCGTACAAGTATACACTGTCTAGAAACATTTATTAACATTTTGACAAATGTAACTGCCAGGTTTCTCTGTACTGTACAAAAACAAATAATGCTAGCGTAATTTGCAAGTTGCCAAAAAAATCATTCAATGGCAGTGGCTTCTTAGAGTCCTATGGTCCCTCACTAACGAGTCCAGTTCTCTGTATTAATTTATTTTTATCCTCATCTAAATCTAGAATCAGCTCAATATAGAAGAACACACTTGGCTATACATTTGTCACCGCAGCATATTACTGCTCTTAGGATAGTATGTTGTCAGCGCTGATCTTGATGCCAAAAACTGGTCTTTAGCACTTACTTCCAGAAATAAAAATAACAGTTTGTTCTAATTGCACAATGTATGCACACTCCTTTGCAGTATTTATAGTAGCTTATAATATATCACTGGACAACATTTTGATTTCAGCATGTAAATGAACACTGTTAATGTGTAATATAAGGTTGCATTTAAAAACTGAGCCTCAAATGGAGAGGCATAAAATTAATGTTTCAATATCATTTTTGTAGAATTTTATGTTTTTTGTTTTATTTATTTTCAATGTAGTTTTCAAGATATTTCATGTCTCACTATGCATGTAAAGTTAATGTTTAGGATAATAAAATCTTTATATTGAAAGATTAATATCTGTGCATGTGTCAGCTTACTATTATTTGTATTCCACCTTCCAGATATGTGATTACTTAGCTTCCTTTAAAAACATATACCACTTAATTTCGACATCATTATTATTCATAACCTAATTGAAACCCAACCACATGGTGGCGCTGTGATGTCAACTTCACTTTGAAGGACTCCGATCAAAACAGACATCATTGATTTTCTCCATCAAAAAGAGTCTCGATCTCTCTCATCTTCTTCTTAAGTACGACACAATACCTATTATCTTGGTCCCAAACCTGTATAATCAGTTGTCTCTTAATGCTGAAGATAGCGTGTCAGAGACGGTTAAATAGATGAAGAGATGGGAATATGGGCCATAGGGTTGTTAACATCTCAGTGAGATGTCCAGTCAGCCATGCTCAGCCTCTTTCTTCTACTTCATCTAGGATCACACGAAAGAGGAATGGATATCAAGAGCAGGGGGTGCCAAGTCAAAAAATCAGCAGATTTCATCAAACCCCCTCCTCTATCACTCAGACACATGACAGCTGCAAGCATTAGTTGTGCACCGCAATATGCTATTAGCCTATTAACATGGTGCCCTATATTATTATTTGTCATATTAAAAAAAAGAAAGAAAAAAAAGTAGTATTTATTACCTTGAATACAACTCAAATAAGGTCATTTAAAAAATAAATAAATAAATAATAATAAATAAAAACAATAAAAAATATAATCACAAATATATATAATATATACAAGTAGTACAACATTGTATAGCCTATATTATGCTACATATGTCATATGTGTGTAAGCATATAATGTATCACAAGAAATTGATTTCATTTGATGTACCACAGACTTCATATTAATAAAGCAAGAAACAGGTTTCATAGATTACAAATGATCCAGAGGGAATCTGTGAAGCACATATAATGTTTGGCTTTAGCCTTTATTTATTTAGCTCAGCGGAACACTGAGAGGTGCAGCCACGGTGCATTATGTCACTGAGTCACACCACTTTCTGCACAGATGAGCTGCTCTCTACTCCCCTACCGCACTCTCCAAACTCTCTGAGTCAACAAGCACATTTGGCGAGTAAGGAAAAAGAGCCAGTACATTCTGTCTGCACCTGGAGCAATGAGGGCCAGGTGGCATGCATGTGGCTCAGAGACAGGAAGGTCAAAAGCTGTACAACACGGATCATTTTCCACTTTTGTCCCTTTTTTCCTCTCTCATAAACGGTAAAAGCCCTGCCCCTTCCACTCTATTTTCAGATTTCAGGTCACAAGTGAAGCACCAGTCGTTTATATTCTGTCCTCATGATGCAAAGGAATGTGCGTGTTAAGCAGAATATCCAGCATTTGTATTCAATAGTGCAGCATGTATATACAAGAATTTTTTGTGTGTCTGTGTATCTACCTGTAGTGTGGGAGCTATCTGAAGAATACAGTTTAGTACTGAATTATGGATGAGGTCATCTTCCAGCAATGTTTGTATCTATACAATTTATTATTGATTTTGTCAGCAAGACCATATTCCCATATGGCTGATCTGTAGTGGATGGGACTTTTTAAATAAACTCAGTCCATCTTGAGGAGAAAAAGTTGTTCAATCACTCCTTGAAAGTTACAGAACATTATTTCACTCTTAAAATGAGCTTTCTCAACACTAGGTACATATTTGACATTTTGATTGACGGATTCAAACCAATGCACATTGAAGTTGAAAGCCTTGTCCAGGCTTTTCATTTTCTAGAAGAGACCGGGCCTAGTTGTCACATGAGTAGACTAATATTATCAAAAGGACTGTATTTCAGCAGCTTTATTGGAGTGAAGTTCAAGTAGGCCTATGCAAAAGTGTAGTATTCATTTTATGAATTTAACACTCTTAAATTAACAATAGGTATTGTTTATTTGGTTAAACAATAGTAATTTGGTACAGTCAGGAAACAGTCAGTGAATATGCTACTTTGGGATAAAATTTTTCTCTAAATGTCAGTGATATGTTTTAAATTTTGTTACCTTATAAATCTGTGAACATTTTTAACCCAACGTTTTTTTAATAGAGGGTAGCTTATAGCGCTGTGACAGTAATTAATACTAGTGTCACATGACTCGCTGTTGATCATGCTACAAAAATTCAATGCATTTTCAAGCAATGGAAAAGTTCAAAAGGGTTTTAATTAAACTGTTTATTTAATCTATTTATTTATGTAATTGTTCAATCGCGACATTCAGCGGTCCCATATTCTTACCGGCACTACTTTTATGTACCTAGTATCAATCCGCGTTCCCGCTCTCTCGACATACAGAGCAAACACAAGTTTGCGCCATCTTGCGCGTCTTGTTTACCTACTGTGGTAAAGATGGCATGGTAAGGTGGCAAACTCCAGCAGGTTTATTTCTGTTGTTAAAACAAGCTCGAAAGGAATCGAAAACATCGCTTTGAAACACAAGGAACAGGTACAAGACATATGGAGCTGGATGAGAGAACATAGAGAAAAAAGATTAATATAGCAATAGGTTTTGTATACTGTAAACTCATAACAAACATGAAACACACTGCCATAATGTAGATAGGGACAGGCTGTCAAACTGGGGCAATAGTGGTACAAATATTCAATGGCTTTTTTTTTTATTTGCCAAAACTTGGTTATAAAAAGTTTCTGTGGATAGAGAAACTGGCTTTCGAAAAATAAACCACCGAGCAATTTGCCTACCCAAAGTATGACAACTAGTCACTCACCCTGTGTGTTTCACTGAGTTGGTATGTTGGCAGATGGGAAAACTCTAAGCTAAAGTCGAATGTGCAATCATTAGAGGCAATTTTTTTGCAGTGCTAGAATACTTTTAGCCATTATTTTCAGTTTGGCAAGATAATTTCCTGTGCCAGTATATGCTAATAGGTACATATCATCCGAAGCGTGGTATAAATGGAGTGTATAATACGATTGCCATAGCATGCAGGGTTCACATAAGGTGTAGGACTTGGTCCCAGCACATTTGTATCTTTTTTTCCATTTTATTTTTAGTTTTCAGACACGCAGCAATCTATCCCTAAGGGTCTTCATGAATATTCATCTCCCAGTTTTCATGAGAAGAGATTCACAAATGCAAGAATAACTATTATACATATACATTCTCAGAAGCTTTTAGACGCATAACTGCAGTGCGCCATAAATGTCTGTTTTGCACTTAGCGTACAGGGACTATAAATGTCATACAGCTCGTATTTTCCTCTACATTTGTAATGGCATGCAGATTTTCATATAGAGTTCATACGCAGCTGATTATGAGACCTGCATTACAACATTGCATGATGGAAAATAACCTAAATCTTAGGTTAGAGCTGTAAGCATTGTCTTCCACTGCTATCTGGTACTGTTAACATAGTGACCTATTTCCAATTGATCACGTGTTCATAAATGCAAAATAAGGCACTTAGGAGAATGAACATGAAGGAATAATGGAAGAGGAACAGGAAAGGATAGAGAGGAGTGTGTGTGAATGATGAAAAGCATGGTGCGGTTCTCAGGGCACTACGCTTCAGAGCACACTGCTTCCACACAGGGAGTGGTGTTCTTTGGCACGCTGTAAATCTAGGCCATCTACCCGGCTGTCCGGCAATGGCGCACATACATGCACGTGCACATTTAAACACGCTAAGCAAGTCCGTGGGCAGACAGCAAGTGCATATATGAAGGGCCAGGGGCCCCAAACATGGAGAGCCCTGTTTCCATGGATATATCTCGCGCTGTCATTCTTGCTCGGTATGATGCAAACATTCTCCAGAGGGGGGGATGCAGCATTGAGTAGGACACTGCTAATTAGAAGGAAGTCAATGTGGTTCAGCACTGCAAATGTTGATTCATATGAGGATGTATATCTGCCTGGGTTATAAAAGTATCTTATAGTGTATCAGAGATCAAGGCTATTCATACTAAATAGATTTAGCATAGCTGGCTGTTGGCTCATGGTATTTTCTGTGGTAATGACAAGAAATCTGAGCTGTGTAACATAGTCACCGTAGTAATTGCTTCATTGAAACTGGGAGCGTTTTTCCTAGGCTGCAAAACATTGATTTCATGCATGTTTTCAGATCAGATCATCATGTTTCAGGAGTCCACACATTTTTATTTTTAATGACTGTAAAGGGTCTTGTTGTATAACTAACCATTATACAGAGAATGTTGAATCAAATTTACTGTCTTGATGCATGCCCTTAGTCTTATTGTAAATGATTGATGCATGTTATTATAAAAATACTTCTTAACGTTTAATCAAAATGTACTATAAAGTACTGTAAAATACTCTTAAACTCTGTAAAACTCTTTCTCTGAAATGATTTTCATTTTGACAAATTATTTAGGAAAGACAGGCTATAGGATAATATCGACAAGAACTTACCATGTTGGATACAAATCAAGCTTATTTAAGCTTAACATCATCTGTAAAAGAATAATGATCACCAAAAAAATAATTGCAACTTGTCCTGTGTTTGCTTAAAAAAAGGGGTTTACAGTGAGGCACTTCCGAAGGAAGTAAAAGGGGCCAGTTTGTGGAGGATTTAAAAGCAGAAATGTGAAACTTATAATGTAATGTAATGTCTTCTGTTAAATTGTATTATTTTAGCTGTAAAGCTGTTTAAATTGTAATCTTTGCAGTTGTTTTAGAGTTTGCAGCATTAAGGTTAGTAAGCAAGTTTTGTACTCTATAAACATTCTCATATTGTTTGCATTATGTGCCGATGTTTAAACAGAAAGTAGTTTAATATTTGCAAATTTGCATCATTCACTTCACTTTAAACTGTAACCCAAATTTTCTAATAGAGTTGCTAATTGAGCTTTATTTGTATTTAAGCAACTGTTGAGGCATAATTTTAGGCTCTCGTTCTGCTATTTAATTCTCATTTTTCACCATCCAGTTCCCAGTTGATAAAATGATGTCATGCCTTACGTGTTTGAATATGCTAGTTCACTTGGAAATACATCACATTACATAAGTAAAATGGGTTGCAGACTGCATTTTCCTGTCGCTTTTAGACCTTTTGTTTCTTAGAGCAGCACCAAAGGAAGCATTTGACCTCTGTAAGGAGAAAGGCAATGAGACATAGTTTGCTCCCATTACCCCATCTCTCTGTAGGAGCAAAACCTAAGAGAGAATTTGATGTTATTTCATGCATAACATTACATAGATGTCCGCTTACACACTTAAGCTCACGCATTCTGTCAGGGTGGTTGTGTTGTTATTTTTGGAAGAGCACAGACTGGATTTTGATCATGCTAATGTCTGAGATCTTGCCCTCGTGCTGACTCTTTGTACTGACCCAGAAATTTTATATTTGCAAGTAGCATATATAAATGCAGACAGGAACAGGCGGATGCAGATAGGGAGCGAGGGAGAGATTTATATGACTGATCGCGTATGACATGTCTAATGATATATGCTGACAGCGGATCCCCTTAAACTATGTGCTGGACTTGAAAAGGTAACTAGCTGAGACATGTTTCTTGCGTTGGATGAATTGAACAGACCTGATGGGAACATGCGGAACACTGTAGGTACCACCGGAGTTGCAGTAAATAGTGCAGTTATACTTACTGTAAACCTCTCTGAGGACTCATCTTATATTTTCACAACCACAACACTAAGCGTAGTCTCAGCTAGCTAGAATTTTAGCTATGGATAAAATCCATTCCTCTTTGCTGCTTTTTTTAGCCAAGGACCACCCACTTTCACAGGAACAGACCATCTGACTGATGTACAGTGATCAGCTTGTTTTGTTTTAATGTCAGGGATGGATTATCTGAAATGATCTGATTAGCACAATAATTATCATGGAAAAAATTATTTAGATAATGGTAAGTCGCAACCAGCTGTACAGAACACATGGAAAATAAAAAAAGATTTTTTGAGTCTCTTATGCAAAATTGAGCTATTTAAAGCAACTATTTTTTAAGCAAAGTTGAATTGGCTCCAGTACTTTATGTCACAATGTTTCTATGTGTGTGTGTATATATATATTAGTGCTGTCACGATTAATCATATCCAAAATACCAGAACTGTGTGTGTGTGTATATATAGCCTATATACTGTATATACTCTCTATTCTTTGATTATTATTAATTCTTATGATATTATAATGTGTCTTTACTGTCACTTTTGATCAAATGAATGCACCCTTGCTCAATAAACACACTTTTCATTTAGAAAGTACGAAGTAAATACATGCATGTACACAATTAGTGCATTGCACCAAATGATTCATTTAATTGTAAGTACACAGTAGTGAAGGCCACCTAAATAAAATGGGACCAAATAAATATATAACAAGAGAACATTTTAACAAGAGAGTTTATTATGAGCCAATCAGACTGAAATACATTTTCCATTTCCATTTTCCTTTTTTTTTTTTCCAACTTCAAGTGTAAAATGCATCAGCCGGTGAGTATTTGTCTATGGGAGGCCTGTAAGTGAGACTAGACTCATTGTAGCAAATGAAATGATCTCATTTAGCAACGAATTTCCCGGATGATCTAATGATTGACCATCCTGTTCTGTGACTCATCATATCTAGAGCTGAAAAAAAATGCCAGTCGATGAGATCTTTTTAAATGTCAGCTGACCCTCCTGTAGAATCTGCCAGATATAGTGTTAAAAACAACAGTTTTGTTCACTCTCCCCATCCTCCAATTAAAACACCAGGGAGACAGAAGGGAGAGGCATCAAGATAAAATAACTAATGTTTCCTCATTGCCTCGCTGCATGCTCCGAGGTTGAGACTAATTTAATTAACAGAGCTGAGCCGAAGGCTTTCGGCACAGACCTTGAATTGAGGGCATTAGAGTTTGTGTTGGAACGACTGTCCAGGACTGACATGATCCTGACCGTTAGAAAGTCAGGAAATCCATCCATCCAATGATTTTAAATATTGTACATATGCACCAAGCGCTGTAGTTATTGCTTCTGAATCTATAAAATATTCACTTATGTCACATGTTTCTGAAATTCTCCTTCACATTTTTACAACTGTAACATTTTTATTCTGCTTTGCATCAAAGGCCTCAGTCATGCTAATTTTTTAATGAAGTGTCCTGTAGTGTCATTTGCATATTTGCACATAAATGTAAAAAAAAACAAAACTGTAAAATTCAGCATTAACTCACTTTCTGCAACCAACTGATGTTTTTTAAGGAAAAACTTGACCCTCTGGCATTTTGTCACAACCTTTTTTTGCACCTCTGTGCTCTTTTGAGCTTTAACTAATGCCACAGATTGTATGGGATGTTGACCTCGAAACAACAGGAACAGATGTTGCTCCTTAATTACCATGCTGCTGCCAACTCCATTTCTGAAGTAAAACCACTTCATTTGATAGTTTAGTGAAATAAATGCTCTGACTGCCACAGGACATAATAATAATGCTTTCACACTTCACACACAGTAATGCTTGTGTGAGTGAAAATACCTAATCTATAACACTTCTCCCACACATATGAGAGAAATCCCACAGAGGCTCCAGCTTGGCTCTGTAATATGCCTTAACTAGTTAATAAGCTCCACACAAATCAATAGATTATCTGATCAGCTGTTGACTACTGCAGTGCAGAGTGAGTGTTTTAAAGATGCTAATGATGGTAGTTAGCTAAACTGTAAGCTATGGAAGCCTGTTTCTGCCACTGAATAAAAAATAAAAAAAGGTTATTATGATTTTTTTTTTCCTCAGAATTCTGACCTTTTTTCTTACAATTGCGAGATATAAACTCGCAATTACGTGAAAAAAAGTCAGAATTGTGAGATATAAAGTTCTGAGCAAAAAAAAAAACCCCTGATATATTCTCAGAATTGTGAGTTTATATCTCATAATTGTGACTTTATTACTCGCAATTGCGACTTTATATCTCGCAATTCTGACTTTATATCTCACAATTCTGACGTTATATCTTGCAATTCTGACTTTATAGCTCCCAATTGCGAGTTTATGTCTTGCGATTCTGATTTTAAAATTGCAAGATTTTATATCTCACAATTCTGACTTTATATCTTGTGATTTTGACTTTATAACTCCCAACTGCAAGTTTACATCTCACAATACTGAGAAAAAAAGTCAGAATTGTGAGATAAAAAGTTGCAATAACCTTTTTTATTTTTTAGTCAGTGGCGGAAACGGGCTTTCATAGTAAACTGTGAGTTAAGTACATAAAATGCAATGCATTGTAAACATATTCTGATTAGTCAGGATTAGGGTTAGGTCACATACTATGGTCATATATTAATAACAACTGCTAATCAGTTTGTTTCGAACATTAAAAATCTGCCATCAATATTTTTTTTCTTTGCAAATATTCCCTGAAAGCAACAGAACCTGAAAGTAGTGACCCAACTGTTTTTAAAGAACCTCTTATTATCATTTGATTACTCTGTACATGTCGATGGCTGTATTTTGATGATGTATATGTGAAAAAAGCTCTTCATTCGTGTTGATTTCCTGCTGCAGCTGCTCTCAGGGTTTGCCCCCTTCACCATTTTCATTACATGATTAAGTAAAACTGTGCATAGCTATCAGTGCACTTAGCTGCCATCAGCACTGACACTTGCATGGTGATGTACATTCTGCTCTCCAGCACTCTTTCGCTCACTCTCTCTCTCTCTCTTTCACTATGAAGAATAAGAGTACTTTCTTGTTTCTGTGCCAAAATGTGGGATATAAATAATGTGGGGTATTAGTCCTATTGACCACACTGTGAAAAAGAGAGAATTGTACAGGTGATAATATTAGCAGTACTATTATGCACTAGATATGACGAGTCATCACCAATTAATTAAACAAATGGTACATTATAAAACAGGCTTTAAATTCTGATTGGACAGACCACACTCAAAAAAATTTCTCTTAAAATTCACACAATTCAACTGCAAAAAGCTTTCTAAATTGGTCTCAACAGATCTCGTGGTGTTCGTGGTGTTCGTGGGGATAATAACACAGAAAGCAATACATATATGTTTAAAAGAGCCCACAGCAGTTCTTATTGTAATCAGTGAATAATTGTAAAATGTGATGATAACAAATACCATTGAAAAAGTGGGTTAGTTCCAATTACAAAGAAAATTGCCTGTTGCTCTAAATAGATTTTCTCATCCCCAGTATTGTTTTGGGTTTAAAGGCACAATATGTAAGTTTTCGCCACTAGAGGTCGCATTTCAAAACAATAACAGAGGCGAAGTTCGATGATGCGATGACGGAGCATAGAACAATGGGAGATGACGTTTTCGCAAATTATGTTCACGGATGAAAAGCTCATTTATATCTATTTAATCACCTAACCACCTGTACATGACTATTACTTACACAATGAATAATATACAGTGGGTACGGAAAGTATTCAGACCCCCTTATATTTTTCACTCTTTGTTTTATTGCAGCCATTTGCTAAAATGATTTAAGTAAAAATAAATCATTAATGTACACACAGCACCCCATTTTGACAGAAAAACACAGAATTGTTGACATTTTTGCAGATTTATCAAAAAAGAAAAACTGAAATATCACATGGTCTTAAGTATTCAGACCCTTTGCTCAGTATTTAGTAGAAGCACCCTTTTGATCTAATAAAGCCATGAGTCTTTTTGGGAAAGATGCAACAAGTTTTTCACATCTGGATTTGGGGATCCTCCGCCGTTCCTCCTTGCAGATCCTCTC
>JAUMHE010000061.1:11467334-11494047 GCA_032359235.1 Enteromius mattozi
AATATATGAGTGTCACAGCAAAGGGTCTGAATACTTAGAACCATGTGATATTTCAGTTTTTCTTTTTTAATAAATCTCCAGAAATGTCAGCAATTCTGTGTTTTTCTGTCAATATGGGGTGCTGTGTGTACATTAATAAGGAAAAAAATGAACTTAAATGACTTTAGCAAATGGCTGCAATATAACAAAGAGTGAAAAAGGGGGTCTGAGTACTTTCCGTACCCACTGTATATTTGCTTACCCGTCTATTAAAAAACACCAGAGAACGGAGTCTCTGTCCAGTCCGAGGTGCCTCAGTATGTATACATTTACGTTTTTTGGGATTGTGGAGAGTGTAATTATGATCCATGATATCGAAATGCACAATAAATAACTACCACTTCCGCATTTGTCCACGCGTGTTGCCATAGTAATCATAGGTGGAAACCGAGGATAGCACAGATACTGCGACAATGAACAGGGACGGTTCATTATTTAATTATTTATTTACAAATCCTACAGAACTTTTGAGATAATGTAAGTACACAACTGCATGAAATATATAACACTGTGCAAGTGGTTTTTGAATATTTTATTACAAAAATCTTACATATTGTGCCTTTAAATTTGTGTTCCTCATATGTGACCAGTGCTGGTAGATGCTTACAAAGTAGTCTGTTACTGATTACATGAAAACTGTAATGTAATCAAGGTTGCTCGTTTTAGAGAATGTATTCTGACTACTTTTTAGATTACTTTTAGATTGCTTTTTTTTGGCCAAGAAATTGTTTTAAACTCACCATTAAACATACCATATTGAAAACTGTGCTGTAGTCTGATTATGAGTATTTTAAAATGTGTATCATTTTTTGAAATCTGATTACGTAATCCACATTCTATGTAATCAGTCTTGTATGTGATTTAGCCTTCTGAAATCTTTAGATGCATCTCACCTGAGCTATAAAAACCATGTCAAGCTATCTCTTCCACTCACATCTTACTTCTGACAGCATAGCTGCGATGCTCATTCAAGCTCCATACATGTCTTAAATCGTTAGCTTGATGTCCATTTTCAGGGGTTTGTTTGCTTATGTGTCAGAGTGTATGTTGGGATGTACTGTAGCTCTTCTCGTGCCTCTTTGTCATTGCATCTTTCAACAGACATACTCTCATACACAATTAATGACTTTTTAAATCACAGAGATGGGCTGCCGTACAGTAAAATAGAAACCTCCATCACATGCTCTCTCCTGAGTGCTCTTTGACTGTTTGGGGAAGTGTTGCCATGGCAACAGAGTTCACCATCTGACACGGAGCCTTAATGCATCACGTTAACCCCTGATCCTCTCCAACTATGTTGACCTCTGACCTCATATGACCCAGACCTTTTGCACAGAGGAACTTGGTTGTTTCCATAGTAACAAAGATGTGGACTGATCCATGTAGAAAATCGACTGTGATTCACTCTCCCAGGTGACATTTCCTGTCACTTAGCTATATCATCTTCTCTCAGTCATCCTATTGCTTTGCTGTTTTACTGTGACAGGACATGCTTCGCTCTGTTGAAAGTAACTTCAATGATTTATGAGGGTTTTTTTCTTCACATTTGTGAAATTCTTTTAGATTCTCTGTGAATGACCAGTTAGTTCAAAACAGTCTCATATTAAGCCAGTCTTTAGCCTTATTTAGCCCTACAGTAGATAATATTGATAATCAATGCTTAAATATGCTACTGTTCAAAACTTTGTGGTTTGAGGGAAATTTTTGTTATTGAAATAAGCCTCTTGTGCTCACCAGGGCTGCAGTAATAACTGTAATAAACAGTAATGTTGTGAAATATTATGACGCTTCTGCTGATAACCTGTCAGGCTTTATTCTGCAGCAGCAACCGGCTTGATGTATATTATTACATATTACACGGCTGCTTGCCACAAAACTAAATAATTAGACACTAAATATTGATTTGATTTGAGATATTTGAATGCAAAGCTTTCGTGAAGAAACGTGGCAAATTCAAACTAGACAGAATATAAGAGATTTGGTATAGTCATAGCACTTACTACAGGGTATTTGACCACATGAATAATTATGGTAATAAAAAATATTGATTTAACATGAAAATGTTTTAAAATCGTGTCAGTTTGGTAGTTATCTTACAATCCATTACAGTGTACAAAACAATCGTCGCAAAATGGCAGCAGCTGCTTTTTTATGAATCTGTGATACAAGGATGAAATAATGATTTTTTTTCTTTTCTTCTAGAGAATGTTGATTTTAGTTTTAGTATTATATTAGCCAACCAAATGCAAAGATCATAAAGATGCAGTTACCTGGGTTAGCCTGTATTATTAGTAATATGTATTATATGTAGTATTTATGCTGCATTCAAATGATTTCGGAATTTTTGTAAATACAATTTTCTTAGACTGAAATTGGCCATATAAGGTTTCTCTAAGGTCGTTCAGTTTCTCACTAGGAAGTTTGTATTTACGATAATTCCAATAGGACGTGAATGCAGCATAACATAGGCTACCTGGGAATGTGGTGACTGACCAATCATAATCGAGTATTCCACAGAGCATTGTAGTAATACTATTTAAACTTTCAGCAACCATTACTTTAGTCTTTAGTTCTACAGAAATAATTTTAAACTGATGTGTTGCTTAAGAGACATTTCTTATTATTATCAATGTTGAAAATAGTTGTGCATCTGTAATGTTTTTATGGAAAGCAAAATATTTTTTTTAAGATTCTTTAATGAATAGTAAGTTCAAAAGAACTGTTTATACTGTCAATTTCAATTATGCAATGCATCCTTGCTAAATAAAAGTATAGATGTCTTTAAAAAAATGCTGGTCCCAAATCTGACAGATTCTGTCTGGTAAACAAGCACTCTGAAAATCGTTGCTCTCCTCTCCCATACTCTCACAGTGCTGCCACCAGCTAGTTATTGTACATTCATCACTTTGGCTCACTTCCCAACATTTAGCACTTTCTCCAGCCAAAAGCCTAAAATAACAATGCATCCACTGTACTTTTATGCTGCTGATAATGAACAAAACATCAAGTATCTCTCATGCTTAAAATATAATGACATTTAGATTGTTATTAGGCCAGTCAACCTTTGTGTAATACCATGAAAACATTATTATGGTGCAACTGAAATGTAATTAAGGTAATTTTATATTAGTGTGCATTTGGGTTTTGTTGGTGCATTTATATAACTTTTAACTTGCACTCCTCGTTGAAGCACAGATTTGTATCCACTGGGAGTTTCTCTTGAAGAGAGTGGTTGATGTCCCATCCAGCCTGTCATCACAGCAGTTGCCAGCCTATTGTATATTAACAGTAGCACAATGCATGTTTCTAGAGAACAGTGATTGGTTGAGGCAGCCTTTCCAGACGAATGCTGACAAATATTTAACCTGCCTTTAAATCACATGTGACAGTTGACAGGCATTTTCTGTCTGACACAATGCTGTCACTAAGTTGCAGCCTCATAGGGAGGAGCCGGACCATGGAATATCAAATTGTTATAACCAGTATTTTCCCATTTTACTGTTATCTTTTACTATTACTCCTGTGGCTTAAATGTGAGCACTCGATGGAAAGCATCTGCCCCTTATCTTGCTGACTCTTGCATGTTATTAAAGATTAATACTCTGTAGTAGAGAAGACCTTGTCCCCAATGATGCTATTTTATTTCATAGACCACTGTAGGCATATTGCCACTTGTGATGTAATTACAAGACCACATGAAATGTTTCTAGTTTTCTCCCTTTCTTACTGACCCCCCCCCCCCCCACACACACACACACCCTCCCATGTTAACTAGTTTTTTGTAATCTGACTCAAAAGTAATATAAGTAGTTATAATAATGCAAATGTACATGCATATTTTTATTACATAGTAAGGGTAATTCATACAATATATTTAAACTGTTACTTTAAGACTTTCTACCGCTAGTCTGCTGTTCTTCCTGTATTCATTGATTGACAGATGTCTCGTCCAGTCAGTGGTGAGTGGCGCTGTCTCAAACTATACCTACCTCTTCCGGTTTATCTGATTTGTCGTTGTGTTTCCTGACTTTTTAATTTGTTTTCGGGTTTGTCGTTGTGTTCCTGACTTGTTATAATGTTTTCTGATTTGTTGTAGTGTTTTCAGAATTGTTCTTTTTTTTTGCATTTGCGTTTGTAATTTGTTATATTGTTTTCAGAATTGTGATTTGTTTCGCAACTCTCGGCCACCGTATAAAACAGTCCATGTGACATCAGTGGATCAACTTCACTTTTGCAATGCTATGAGAATACTTTTTTGTGCAGATAAAACAAAAATAACGTAATTTACTCTTCTCCCGTGACTTACATCTTCCGCCATTTTAGAGAGTGTCTCAATGCACTGTATACGCAAACTTTAACGTATTTGACGTAATCAGCCTTGTTTACATCCGGGTGAAAGGATGCGCATGTGCATAATCTGCGGCTGTTTGCGCCTAGAAGAAAGCGCACGCTTACACAGTAATATTCTCTAAAATGGCAAAAGATGTAAGTCATAGAAGAAGAATGGTTGAGTATATGATGTTATTTTTGTTTTCTTTGCACAAAGAAAAGTATTCTCATATCGACGAAAAACTGAAGTTGATCCACTGATGTCACATGGACTTTTTACTTGTTTTTTTACCTCGTTTCTGGACCTAGGATCATTTCAGTTGTATTGCTGTCTATGGAGGGACAGATGGTTCTCTGATATCATCAAAAATATCTTAATTTGTGTTTCGAAGATGAACAAAGCTCTTATGGGTTTGGAACGACACGAGGGTGAGTAATTAATGACAGAATTTTAATTGTTGGGTCATCTAAACCTTTAATCTTTGTGTATTTCACAGTTTGTTTTGTTTTTTCCACATTTACTTCAGTTAAACCATCATTATGTCTGAGCCAAGTTAAGCCAAGGCAATTAGTTCCAATGAAACATTCATTAACAAAGTCAACAAGTCAACACAATGTGCTAGGTATGCATCAATAGCTGTGTTTACATGCAACCAAATAATCCATTTGTAATCAGATTGATGGTACTATAAGACTTCATGTGAAAAGCCTTCATGTAAATGCATCAATCGATTCAACTGTGCTTATCTGAATTAAATTTCGATTGGATTGGAAGGAGTGGTGTAGACCTGGAATAATCTGATAGGTATAAGAGAAATTCTACAAATGTAACCATCTAACCAACCTGAAGTTACTTCACGTTCCCTCTGATTTCACTATTTCACTTTTACTGGGGTTAACGCATCAAGACAACTCCTGACCCAAGGCGAAAAGTTTTGTTTTAGAGGTGTCTGATAGGTCATTTTATTTAATATCTATTTGCACAATCCAATACACCAAATTTTCCTAGGAGGAATTATTTCATCTTGTCTTAAATTGAAAACAGTCAAGACTAGACTTGTTGGCATGGAAACCAAGTCACAGGGTTTAATTACGCTTGGCTAGTTATGCTTTTAACGCAACAATGACTGGATCAGGGACCTTTCAGCATTCTCTAGGGCAATTGCTTTATAAATTTCAATTAGCATGCTAATATAACCATATTGAATAGCATTGTAGTGTAACTGCATATAATGAGTCTCACAGAAAACAATAACAACAAAAAAAAAAAAACAGGAACACTTGTGAAAAAACATGAGGGCACTGCATGAAAACTAGCAGCTGTTCCACCGTTGATAAAACAGGTAGGTCTTTAGTAGGGGACTGTTTTCATTTAACAATGTGGGTGACAGGGTAAAAACGCGCCCCACAGCATTGCAATCCTGAGACCTAACATGGTAGAAAACAAGTGGGTGGTCATAGTTTTAAGAGGAATTTGAAAAGAGTGACAGTTGTACCACCTCAGGGGAAAAAAACACATCTTTGGTGTATATATAGAAATGTCTATCTTTGTCTGTATTCTGCTTCTAACCTTAATCCAGAAATAAAAGTGGCACCACAGATATCTTCTGACGTCTCTGTTCAATTTATCTTATTTTTCTGAGCAGCAGAGAAGCTTATTGATAACTGTAAGATGTTTTTACTCACTTGAGTCTAACTGTGGATTAGAAAAGGCTACACATTTGCATTTGAATAATTAGTTTTTTTCCCCCACCAAGCATGTAAACTTATTTTATTGCTGATTTTCTATGGCCTTTTAGGTGCATGTTTATAGAAAAGTACTTTAAATATTTAATATTGTGTTTTTGCATGATATTGGTGACATGGGAAATTATTGCGGGATATTGCTCATTATTTAGCTTTTTGCTATCACTGCATAAAAATATGCCAGCTATGCTCAGCACTGCACTTATGTCTTCTGTCTTGTGATTTGTATTTTCACAGCGTGAAGCTAAAGTCGTATGAATTTATGAATGAATCACTTGTTTTAAAATCTTGCTACTCTACACTGCAAAAAATGCTTTCTAAGACTAGATTTTTTGTCTTGTTTCCAGCCAAAATATCTAAAAATTCTGAAATCAAGAAGAATTTTCTAGACAAGAAAAAAATATTGTCTTGTTTCAAACAGAAAACAAGATTGTCTTCCTTACCCCATTGGCAGATTATTTTGCTTGTTTCAAGTAAAAACTCTCTTAATTTTAGCTTGCTTTTTCTAAAAACAAGGCAATAATTTCTTCTTGTCTAGAAAATCCTTCTTGGTTTGAGATTTTTTAGATATTTTGGCTGGAAACAAGACAAAAAATCTAATCTAAGACAGCATTTTTTGCAGCGTACTTACATTTCCAAACATTAGCCTACAATGCACTTAACCCATTTCAATAAACCCACTTTATAAGCTATATCCAGTGATGCTATAGAAATATACAGAACTACTGCGAAAACAGAAGTTCAAAGGCAACATTCTAAAGATGGCTGAACACTTGTTTGTCCGAGAATGTCTGACAAGGTCTGTAGAATATGAAAAACAGTAGGCTATGCCAAAAGAGTAGCATGTCCGTATCCAAAAAACAGTAGTTGAAAAGTATGACTATTTTCACAAAGAATGGGGGCACTGGATGGCCACTTGGATGCAGTACATTCAAAGTAGCCTAAGTTTCAAACCAAATGTAGACTAGTACCTTCTAGACAGTATGAGATTTAGTACGCATTATAGGTGTACTTACTACTGGTGATGTGTTAGCAGCCTTGACGGAGCAACCCCCCTTTTTGAGAAAAGTATAAACTTTTTAAATTAGCAGAACATTACTAAACACACCTTTAACATAAAATTTGCCTCAGATGAGCGTTAAACGTCTCTTTCATTCATGCAAACACGCAGACAAACGCAAATGGAAATCTAGAAGAGTAAGAATCACGCACTCTTTCAAGTGCGGCTTTTAAGCAATAACGATGTGGGGTTTAACCTCCCGAACTGATTCTCCAAAACGCGCTGCTTGCGAAGGGTAAAACCTGGTCGGTTGTCTCTTTAAATCAGCGCTGCAGCGGTGATGTGCCCGCGAGCTCAGATGGTTACAACCATTTCCACCTCTGCAGTGGGTTAACTTCAACCGCGCGCGCTCAACAGCGCCTCTCACGCGACAGATGACATTCAGCTTTCACACAAGTTGTCTTCTACAGACTGAAAGATCCCACGCTAAAGTGAAAACTTGTCAGACACCTTATTAGGGGGAAGAAGAATTTTTCCAAAAATCCTACCCACTATATTTCTTAGAAACAGTTTTACTTTCTTCCACCTCATATGCTTTTGTAGGCATATGATCATCAGGCGTGATTCAATTATTCTCAAATCTAATTTTTTTTTGAAGAATAAATATTGGGGTGGGGGGACGGCTGGGTAAGATTTCTAACTTGACTATGTTGCTGATGATAGGCTATCAACAGAAACGTGATATCAAAATTAGCGTAGGCTACATTATGTAAAAGGTCTGTTTACAAATATTTATGAAATACCTTTCATACACTTTTTGGGAGGGGGCAAATAAATACTAGAGTATATAACATTTGCTTCATTTGTTTGTTTTTACTAATTTAATAATGTGTAGATGCCAGTTTCACAATCCCCAGTAACACAAAGATTTTATTTTGAGTCGGACATGACGAAAGTAATAACTTGGTGGTCAGTAAGTGAGTCATATGAATTCAGTAACAGTTCAATTGTTTGATTCACAATAAAGAACCAACTCATTAGAGTCATTTGCTCGAGAATCGGACTAAGCTACTTGTGCGGTACGTTTTTGATTCACTAAAAGAATCGGCTCAATCGAGTCCTTCATTAAACACTGATCGCGCTGAGTGTCTCATCCTGTAAGATTCATTGACGGTGTTGCGGTGCATGGTAGTACGAGAAACACTGTCAGTATTTCACCTCGGTGTTCCCTCTGCATCTGCGGAACAATGAAGATTCGAGAGCCGCTAACGGAACAGAACGTCATGTAAATCATTTGGTTACGCTATTTTGTTTGAAAAATGGAACCGGTTCCTCGGTCCTCGGTTCAAATCCCAAGACCTGATATTTGTCTTCCTTAGAGATGGAGTAGCCTATAGCCTATAACATGCGCTCACGGTCGTCAAGTCTATCAGATAATGGGACGTAAAGATGGGGTACGACACCAGTTGCTCTCTTAAAAATAGGTAAGGATATATGAGGTAACGTTACATGTTACGTTCAGATAGTAGCCTATATCTAATTCTGACACGGTAAGTGATATTCACAAAATAGGGTAGCTCATGAATTCATGCTCCTGCGTTCATTAAAAAACATTTTCTGATGAAGTCTTGAACGTGCCATTTTGGTATAAGGTAAGGGGTGTTGGCTTTGTTTGCTCGTCATAGGATTACGATTTTGGAGACACGAGGGTGTTAAACCGTTCTTAGAGCTCTCAAATGACAGTAAGACTATTTTAAAACCATCTTTACACTGCCTACGTTGTGAAGAGGTCGCACTGTTTTTTTTTTCTTGAATGCCTGTGCTTTAACATTTCACGAGTGATATTTCTAAAGACTTACGTCACGGCAAATGCGCACGTGCCCGACAGAAATCGCCGCAAATGACTGAAGTTCATCAATTCTGAGCTGACTTTTAACGGAGAAAGGGTTCATGGTGATGTTCGCTTTGTTTTTTGCTTTTTTTCTCGGATGTTCTGCAGCCTCTCCTGCTGGAGAATGACCCCCCCTCAGCGCCTGTCGGAATGCCGTTTCTCTCCGCGTGCACAAGGGCCACGCGCCAGATGGCCACATCATAACCGACTGTGATACTTGATACTATTGCACTAAAGCTGGACCCTAACTTTGCGGATCTGATGGTGAGTGATTTAAAGTACCTCATTTATATGTTTAATTACAATTTAGGACAGTTCATGTTACATGATAAAACTTTGGTCTCTCTTCCTATGTAATCAACACACGAAAACTTTCGGTGATGATATAAATCAGCTGCTTTTCTGTGTAGTACCAATGCCAATCAGTTGAGAGTTTCTCCCAAACAAACGGGCGTTTACGGTGGGCATTAGCATTGATATCCGATGTGATATACGAAATTAAAGCGATGCCTCACAATGGCATCGCACCATAGATTATCGTTGCATTTTCTCAGCGGCAGAGAAAGAGGGTCCATTTTTTTGCCATGCCAGACGCTTGCTCAATATCGCTGCACTGTTAAATTAACTTTATTCAATTACGTACAGTCGATGCACTGTCTTTGAATCTCTGAAAACGGTAGAGATTGTGTAAAACGGATTTAGTCAGAGGGTAACCGCACTGGTGGCTCTGGAAGCTGGAGAGCGCGTGCAATGAATATCAATTGTCATTGTCAGCTAATCATCACAAGGGGCTGTGGCGTGTCCGTGGCCTTGGATATCCCTGAGGCAAAGGCGATTTTACTTTGTTTTCCGATTGCACTATTTTTTATATATGACGGCACCAAAGTATGGCTGTATGACGTGGATAAAGGTTTTAATTGTGTGCGTTATGACGTCTACATTGGCTGTATGACGTCGGCTGTCGCCGCTTCCTCTTTCCAGATATCCAGCCAATCAGGTCAATGGTATCAGCCAACCAGGCAAAAGCTTTTTTTCTCTTTACACTGTACAGAAAAGACACGTAAGATCACAGCAGCACCATGGAGAGTGCCTTTAGCGCTTTATCTGTTTTAAGCACCAAGGACAGAGACCCGAACCAACTAGGCCTACAGTTAGTGACAGTGTTAGGAATTGCTTTGATCTTATAATTTAAGAGCATAGATCTTAGCAAGGGCGTAGGTTTGCTTTAAAAGCAGGGACATATTGCAAAGAGGCAGAGGAAAATATTAAGATAAGATTATATTCTTTGTAAACAAACCAGCTATTAAAACAGTGAATCATAGGACCTTGATCAGAGTGTTATGCTGAGAAATGCCACTGCGTGGATGTACATGTGGTAATATAGAGAAAATAACATTTATTCCTTCTTATCACAAGACTCATTTTGTATACTCTTCTCAGCCCCCAAAATATTATATATGACAGCTGCAACACTGAATTTTTCATTACATTAAGTATTGTTCTTCTCTCTGGTCAGTGGCAAACCTGATCATAGAGTGGTCGTGTTTAGCACACAATGTACTGATCAACGGATGCAATGTTTGTATTTATTTATTTATTTATTTATTTTTAAGAGGACCTATTTGCTTTTAAGTTATCTGTGCTGTATAATATAGCTGTTTGTGCATGCAAACAAAGCACAAAGTCTGTGCCAAAGGGAGTTAATTATTCAACAGAAAACACATCTTATGTGCCTTGTTTGTAGTTCTCACATTATTTCCATAACATAGCTAAGTAATTTTGTCCATCGACTGACTGCTTTATACCTTGTACTGATTATGGTTTTCCAATAGACCAATCACAACAGACTGTGGCCAGTTGATCAATCTGAGCAGACAGGGCTTTTCAAAAGGCGGGTTTTAAAGAAAACAAAACTAAAAGAGACTGTTTAGAAAGTGGATGAAAATAAGTACTGCAGCAATGTAAATTAATTAAAAAAAAAAATTAAACATTGCATAATTTAAACCAATTCTAGCAGCACCCCTGAACAACATTATAAACCTATATAATAGAGTCCCATTAATTTAAATAAAATGTTAATTCAAGCCAGATTTGAACAACTTTTGGTACTTAAGGCAAGACATACTGTATTCAGCTTAATCAGCTCCTTAACAGATGTGGACCAAATATTGGTTGGGACACTTCCTATTTCGTCACTGTCTAAAGATTTATAGATCTCAGAAGGCTTTTAAATGTAGTCAGCAACAAGTAGTTTCTTTTATTTATTCGAGGTCTTCTTTGTGTCTGTGTAGTGCCTTAGCTTGTATGGTTTTTGAAATTAAGTGATTAGATATTTAGATATTAATAAATCTAAATAAATAAATGGACATTAAATATTGATTATTTAAATTAGCCTTCTTGTAGAGACTGTGGAGAGAAGTTAAATAGGAAACATAGATGACATAGATGAGCGGTCAGTTGTACGGCATTGCCTGTGTACAAAAATATCTGAATGCTGCAAATGACCAATCAGAATCGAGTTTTCCAGAGAGCCGTGTAAAATTACAAAGTATGTTCTCCCGAGCGCCACATTATCCATTAGACCTTGCAAAAGAGCTTTTTCAGATTACAGAGGACATGAAAGTGCAAGGGATGTGCAGAGCAGCTCTTTTAAATCACACACAAGTGTACACTTTCCATAAGGATTACAGTGAAGATCATAGAAACCTACCACCAACATTGCAGAGGAAAATTGAATTGCATACTGAAGTCAGTTTAATTATAGATCATATGGTAATTCATTTTAGTTGTTTATACTGAAGCAAAATCTTGAATATTAAACAATATTTGTAGGAAGAATACAAAGATGGTTGTTATATAATGAGTGTTTGACTGCTTTTTGTTTTGTGCTGTGTGTAAGAGCGAGTGAAAAAAGAGCATGTGTGCATGCAAGCCTGCAGGCTTTCTGGATGCACATTCACATGACTTTTATATATTGCCCAATGTATGTTTGCAACATTTGTGTGTATGTATGCAAGTGTGCATAGTCGCTATATGTTTATGAAGATGCACCTGCAACAAACCCAAGCAGTCATATTCTGTTGGGGAGATGACTCTGTGCACTGGAGCAGACTGATTGACCAAGTTTTGTCTCCAAGATAAGCATGCTCACTGAGGCACACAGAAGGAGAAGCCAAGAACACTCCTAATGCTCAAGATGCATCAAAGACCTAAATATGGAGAAGTCACACCAATTGTTATAACCTAATATTAATATGTTTTATGAGATTGAACGGTTTTAGCTTTGTAGAATGCTTTAAAGGCTCTGTATTGATTAATCAATTTCAATGCCTCATTAAATGTCACTTTCCTCATACGATTGTGAGAAAAGTTTCAATCACATTGACCCATGAATGTACGATGTACCCTAATCAATTTAAGGGCCATAGGTCTATGCTATTTCGCTGATCATATTGAATCCAAGCACAGCCTGAGTGAGAAAGCATGGTGTCTTAGTGACAGCAGCCAGTCCCTTCCTATTGTTTCACTGCCTCCATTTGCTTCAGAATTGGATCTGTCAGTTTTCATATGATCACCATCTCAAAACTCCCTTCAATATGTCACACGTTTTAAAAGTCATGTTTTATCAGTTCTTGCATTTGCGTAGTACATTTAACATTTTCTTTTTGCAAGTCAGTGATATTGTGATTCCATGTACACTTCTGGCATGGAATGTTAATACTTGAAGAAAGAGGGTCAGTGAACAGAATGATAGCAGGTCCTACTGAGCCAGCGATGATCTTCTTTTTCTCTCTGCATGCTCGTTGGCTGAGACCTGAAATGGCATCTCTTTAGAGCTCACTTTTTATTCACTGACCTTTTTGTTTCACTTGCTGATTGACTAAGACCTAAGGCTAGCAGGTCCATTCATGGGATTCAATTAAATGAATCTTGGTCCAATGCTTATGTCCTGAATATGATTAGGTAGGTGTTAGGCAGATAGATCAATTGATTGATACGTGTATTGACTGGATAAGACCAAGGTGGAAATGAGAAATGAGCTTAGCAGGTCCAGTCATGTTATTCAGTTAAATTCTGTTATACATACTTGTAGATAGATACATATAGACTATAGTTCAAACATGTTTAATAAATTAATACTTTCATTCAGCTAGGATGCATTCAATTTATTGATCTTTCCATTTATCAAAGAATTCAGGAAAAATAATATGCAATGTAAGTGTTTCTAACACTGATAATAATAAGAATTGTTTCTTGAGCACTAAATCAGCATGATATATGATTTTTGAAGAATCAGCTGGTATTCCTGTGTTTTACTGTGTTTTAGTAAGCATAATAACCTTATTTTTCAATGATAATATATAGTTTGGAAGCAACTTTTGTCTGGGGAATAAAACAGTTGACTCTCAGTGAAAGGGGTGGTTGGTCACAGAGCTTGAAGAGTGGGCACAATCTCATCAAACTGCCATGGATGGGTGGATGAGCAATAGAGTGCATGTGCATCCGCTGGAGTTTATTTTTACCCAACTCTAATGGAAGATTGTATTTTGGTCTTATATTTTGAGATTTCTTATAAGTGAATCCGTGGTTTACCTACAAGAGCTTTGGCTGGCCCTGCTGATTTAAAAAAAAAAAAATCCTAAAAGAGTGACAAACACTGCTTTTACATCAGCCTATATATACTACAGAGTGAAATTCAGATAATTCCTGCAGTGAGGCGACACTGATTAGATCTTTATTTAGTACAAACTCTGACTATAGTATACCCCAAAGCCTTAATAACCATTTTATGGGCACACTGTTTGAAAATACTTCCTCTGCTTTGGGGCACTAGAAGAGTTGATATTAATCAGCATTAACTTTCAGTGCAACAGTGGTTCGATGTCTTAGGGCATTAAAGGGACCGTATCTTTGCTGAAGAACTGAGGTCAAAGGATCGATAATGTGACGCTGAGTGATGCTTTATGGGAAACTGATTAATGGGCAGCAATTGTGCTGATCTCACCTTGGATTGAAGCAGACACACACTCTAGGAGACAGAGCATGATGGGCCTAAGTACAAAAAACACTGCGAGGCTAAATCATAATATAACCAGGATTTTAGGGTTACCTTTACTTTTCATTGTATAATCATTTCAGCATGTATGTTGCTTTTTTGTTTATATATGTAAGCTGTCGTTTCATTTTCACATGGCCAATCTTGTGCATAATAGCATTGTGTTGATTTATTTAAGCCTTGCTGCATCCCAGATATTGAAGGAAGTATTAAATGAGGTCTGCATATTTGTCACACATTTAAAGATGGAGACTAAGGGAAATTGGCTGTTGTAATGAGAAGCGTATTCAGTCTGTTGGAGTGTAAAGACATGCATGTACGTCTGTGGTGCTGCTTTCCAGAGGGGAAGGAGCCCTTCAGGCACACAACAAAGGGGCTCTTCGGGCTGGGTGATAAAATAGACATGCCGAAAGAGATTGATGCGTATGGGGGCGTAGTCTTTGGCTCACAGGGACAGCTCTCCCTTCTTGTATTGTTTCTCTTTCTTCCTGTCTCCTCCTCCAGCTCGCCCCTTTTTTACTTTTATTTAGACATATAAAACTGTCTTAATGGTCAGTTTCTTCAATCCAACAGCTTTATTCATGTTGTGTATCCGTACTGCCACACATACTTTACCAATAAGACACTGCAAATGTTAGAAGCTGAGATGGACACTACCAATATGCATTAATGAAATCATATAGAGGCAAATTAGCAGACTTATATTATTAGGCAATGCATATATACAATATAAAGATTGGTGTGTTTTTATCATTTGATATGTTGTTTTATTTTTCATGTTTTATTCTGATTTTGTTGACAGGATTTAAAGAGGGTGCTGTCCTTTCCTCCATATCCAGGGGATTATTTGCACCCAGTGGTGTACGCCTGCACTGCAGTGATGCTGCTCTGCCTGCTGATTTCTATCATGACATACATTGTACACCACAGGTATGTGTGGTGGCTGTTTTTGTTTAATCAGAAATACACTAAAAGCAGTACATTTTGAAATAATATTACAACAGAAACGTCTGTCTGTTTCAATATATTTTAAATATTGAATTTATTCCTGTAATGGCGAAGCTGAATTTTCAGCAGCCATTACTCCAGTCTTCAGTGTCATATTATCTTTCAGAAATCATTCTAATATGCTAATTTAGTGCTCAAAAATGTATAAATTATCAAATAAGTTGTGCAGCTTAATATTTCTGTGGAAACTGCAATACATTTTTATTTTGTGATATTTTAATGAATTCACAGAATAGCATTTATTTGAAATAGGTGTTTTTTTTTTTTAAATCTTACTAACCCAAAACATTAGTGTAGTATGACAGATGGATAAATGTTCTTTTTCGTCTATTTGAATGAGAAAAACAAGAATTATAATAAAGGTAGGATTTTTGGGATGCTTATTAGACTGTCCTTAAAGGCATATGGTAGTTCACCCCAAAATGAAAATTCTGTCATTAATTACTCACTCTCATGTCATTCCAAACCTGTAAGACCTTCATTCATCTTCGAAACACAAATTAAAACATTTTTTATAAAATCAGAGAGCCATCTGACCCTCCATAGACAGCAACACAACTGAAATGTTCCCAGTTCCAGAAACGTAGTAGATACATCAGTAAAACAGAACATGTGACATCAGTTAAGAGAATACTTTTTTTGCGCAAATAAAAAAATAGCATTATTTACTTAACCATTCTTCTCTTCTCTATCTTCCACCATTTTAAAAAGTATCACAACGCATACACACACTTTCCCTTAAGCGTAAACAATGCTTATTACATTCATGTGCAGACTTTTCCTTGAACGAAAACAATGCTGATAACGTCAATTACGTTCTTAAGTGATCTACAAAATTTCATCAAAAATGTCTTAATTTGGGTTCCGAAGATGAACGAAGGTCTTCCAGAATTGTCATTTTGGGGTGAACTAAACCTTTGAAAAAGACTTTGGTTACCAGACAATAGTGGTTTTGTGTGGAATGTGTGTATAAACTCAAAAGCTTCATGTAGGACACAGGATGAAAATTATTGCTTTGGTATACATGGATAAATTTTAGAAACTATTTGAAATGAATTCACAGGTAAATAAACATCAGTCGATAAAAACCTATAGATATTTGCATAATATATTTGTTTTGGTGCATTGTATTTCTGCAGCCAAATTTCAGCAATGAAATACAGTGTTAATGTATAATGAAATCTAGTGAAGAAATGTTGTATTTTCCATGCTGCCTTTTTGCATTGTTAAACCATTTGCTGCAGTCAAAAATAGTTTACAGTTTTCCTCTACTCAAAACATGCCATTTGTAGCACCAGTACTAACACTGGAAGGTCACAGTAGGGAATGTTTTTGGGACAGACTGCCACCATAGTGCTGTGATCCTGAGTCAGACCGCCAATATTTATAGTATCATCACCCCTGACTGTCACAGATATTTCCAGTGAGTAATGCTTGCTCAGTGGAGAAGGGGCCACTTCTAACCTTAGAGGGACAGTGCCAAATTTAGTGAGCCGCTCTACTTCGAGACACTTTGCAGACGGGTGAAAAAGATTCTTTAGTCATAGCATTGTACTTCAAAGGCAGCTACTTGTACCCTTTAGTAGTAAGCTGTTGATGTATTACTCATGGTGCAACTGTCTCTTCATCTGATATGAGTGTGCGTGTGTGTCTGTGCAGCATAATCCGAATCAGCAGGAAAGGATGGCACATGCTCCTCAACTTCCTCTTCCACACTGCCATGACGTTTGGGGTGTTTGCAGGAGGCATCAACCAGATCAAGTACCCTGTGATCTGTCAAGTGGTAAGTCTCCCAGTTCTCTACCCTGTTTCTTTGGCCCGAGTGAACCACATTACTCATGCCCTGTGTCTGTGGCTCTCAGCTCAGAGTCACTAGCATATGGCCTCTTTGACTCCCGAATTGGCATGGTTGCCATTTACTAAGGCACAGAGGGCTTTGTTTGGCACGGCTGCCCAGTGTTGAGAGGCTAATGCACTGGGGTTCTAGGATTGCCATGGCCTTTCAAAGTGTAGCTACTTATTCTTTCATCACAGACAATTTCCAGCCTGGACCAGTGAGTTATATTAATTTGATTATGCTTATAGCTGCACGCTTATTAAACATATTTTAGTTAATGACAGCAGTTGATTCACTGTCAGTGAAGCTTTATATTTTAAAAGCATCAGATGAGGAGACATAATGAGCATAAATTTAAGATGTCGCCTATACAGAGTGTATATACACGGGGCGGTGAAGGTAAAATTCTGCATGACATAAATGACTGTCTTGTTCGTCCACTTTCACAGTAATCAAGAATTAAAAGAATTAAACATAAAATTTGTTAAAATATATCAAATTAAAATATATCAAAAATATTAGAACTGTGAATATCAATTGATCGAAATATCAGCCTTTCAATCTGTTTTGTTTGTTTTTTCGTTTGTGACAATTTTTTTTTTGCATTTAAAATTACAGTCATCCACTTTTTTATAGCGAGACTATTGCATTTTAAATTATGGGAGGCACTTCCTGTTTGGGGCCAAGACTTTATGACAATGGTGTATTACAATGGTATAACAAGAATATCTCGGTAAAGAGCACTTTCAGTCCACTGCATTATTTTCCTCCGTATTATTTTCTAATTTTCATGAAATCTTGACGTCTCTTTTTAGATTTGTTTCACACTGATTCTTTAAAATGTAATTGTCTCCTCTTTTCACTTCTAATCCCTTTCAGTTGTGTTTATTAGAATATTTCTATTTGTTAACTCTTAAATTGCTTTGAAATATTCTCATTCTATTATTAATAAGCAATTTTTGTTAAAGCCATGCATTTTACATAACATACAGTAGACATAACTTTAATGATATTTAAAATGTGTCTGATATTGTTGACTGGAATAATCAAGCTTTGGGGTTATTAATGATATGTTGAAAGTAATTTGTTAATGCTTTGTACACTTTTAAAATTCCATTAAAAGATGGTTGAAGTGTGCGTAGAATAATATCACCTCATTTTACTTTTTGAAAATGCTTATTGTTGCATAAACTGAGTGAAACCTTTGCTAATTATTTGCAGTGTAACTGAAGTTACTCCTGTCATTCATGAAAAATATCACGGGGCATAGGAAAAAGGTGGAGAAATATTTCTTTCTAATTTCAGTTCCTTTTAATTAACAAATTGCAAATCTGTGTTCTGTTTGCTAGAAATTGCCTAAATTAAATTAAGTAATTGAATAGGTGTTTAAAAAAATTTATTCTCAGTCGTATTCTGGAAAATAGGTCAGGTTCGGTACTATACCTATGTAAAAATGACTGACAGAGGAAGTTTGATTGAAGGAAACTGCAATTAAGTCGCACAATACAAAATGTAGTATTTAATTGCTGGAGGATGTCAAATGAAGGTACATGCCAGGTGAAGACAGAGAGCAAATATGTCAGCATTTGGCCAACTGAATAGGACAATGTGGTATTTTACCACTGCCATGCATTTCTTCCTTGGTTGTGCAGCCAGAGAAAGACAAACAGTTTGATGTAGAGGAGCGCTTGTAGCCAAATTATGCCGATTTAAGAGGAATTGTCCCTATGTGTGGCAGTAAATGAGTTTCATGGATAAATGTAGATGCTTTATTTTGTTGCGCCGTACAGTGCCCTCTCAAAATAAGCAGACATGGGCCCATGCCCAAGTGGTGGGTATCAGAGGGAGGGAAGGACGAGTCATACCATGACAGATGCAGCTAAATTAGATCTGAATCTGAATTTTTTTTTTTTACTTTTGTGATCAAATGTTCTCGTTATGTCACAAAATGTGTATAATGATTAATGTTAAAAGAAACATTTGCAACTGTAAAGAAAGCACACTTCGTTCTTCGTGAGTTTTGAGAATTTGCTGTTGTGTCAAGCTGGAACAGACCACTGTGTACGAATCTGGAAAAAATAGAACACCTTTCTGGTTTCTGATTATATTGATTTTTCATTATTTTTATGTGACAGTTTGTCCTAACATTTATTTACATTTTCTTACATATAAACAAAAGAAAATTCAAATTCATCTTTTATATATTTACACAGTTTTTGAAAAAGCATGACAGACATTCACAGCACATAATTTACATTCAGTGCCCATATATAAACGTCATATATATCCTATATGAATGAATGGATGAGTTGGTTTATTGGATGCAGTATGCGCATTGGAGCAAAGAGGACAACAGCATGACCTCACTGTCTGAGGAGGATTACCTCAAACTCTCCCTCAGTGCATCCTTCCTCAAACACACACACACACACACACTGCTGCTTTAGTTTTCTGTGCCAGTCTGCTCTCTATGAGTGAGCTTTCAGTGTTTAATGTTTCGTCTTGTTTGTTGACAGGTTGGCATTATCTTGCACTACTCCTCTCTCTCTAGCATGCTATGGCTGCTCTTCACTGCCAGGAATATTTGCAAGGAGGTGTCCAAGGCTCCACCCATACCTCAGGACAGGGACCCTCCCAACCAACCACGTCCTAAAGCCACCATCTTCAGGTACACAGCATGAAGACTATGAATTCACTAAGGGCTGAAAATTCTGTTTCAACAGTGGTTCTAATTCAACAGAGTTTATTTTTTTATTGAAGAGTTAAGTTAATAGATACACCACCATTCAAAAGTTTGGGGTGAGTAAGATTTTCTTTGGAACATTGTGAAATATTCTAATTAAAAATAAGTGTTTTCTATTTACTAGATTTCTGTGATGGCAAAGCTTAATTTTCAGCATCGTTCAGTATCACATGATGCTTCAGAAATCATTCTGATATGCTCATTTGTTGCTCAGAAATTATTTATAATTGTCATCATTTTTGATACTGAACACAGTTCTGCACAATTAAGCAGTGCTGCTTAATATTTTATTTTATCTTATTGTTTTCAGGATTATTTGAATAGAAATTCAAAAGAACAACATTTATTTGAACAAAGTATTTTGTAACATTATAAATGTTCTATTTTTTTTAAAAAAGTAGTGTACATTTTTCTTTTAAGCATGCAATGTTTTTATTGTTTGGGAAAAAATGTCACATCTTTAGACAAAATATATATTTTTCTTTATCTTGTCAGGTTTTATCTGGTCAGTGGTGGGATCCCTCTAATTATAGTGGGCATTACAGCTGCTGTTAACTTGGATAACTACGGTAGCAGAGATGATGCCCCTTAGTAAGTATCATATTTACTGGTAGTGCCCAAATAGATGTCAGCTGTAATATGTTTACTTTGTTTTCAGTAAGCCAGTAAAAATCACAAATGTCACTGATTCCAGAAGATGTATCTTAATTAATGCTATAAATTACCACAAGGTCTGTAATTAGATCTAGAGTGGTATCGACACTGTCAGTTTAATCATTGTCTCTGTCTGTGTTGCAGCTGTTGGATGGCCTGGGAGCCCAGTCTTGGGGGCTTTTATGGTCCCACTGCCTTCTTGGTCTTGGTAATGTGCATCTACTTTCTATGGACATTCGTGCAGCTAAAGCGGCACCCGGAGCGCAAGTATGAGCTCAAGGCCATGACCGAAGAACAACAGCGTCTAGCCGTAGCTGAAATCGGCCATTGCCACGCCGTCAGCGGAGAACCAGGTGAGCACGGCGATCACACAGGCTGCACAGCCATCACAGCCTCCATGCTGGCCAATGAACACTCTTTCAAAGCTCAGCTGAGGGCCACCGCCTTTACTCTTTTTCTCTTCCTGGCCACCTGGGTTTTTGGAGCCCTGGCCGTATCACAGGGCCATTTTCTAGACATGATCTTCAGCTGCCTGTATGGAGCGTTTTCAGTCACATTGGGGCTTTTTCTGCTGATTCAGCACTGTGCGAAACGTGACGATGTGTGGCACCGGTGGTGGGCATGTTGCCCCAACAAACCAAAGGTGGAGGTCAATGGAGAACCGGCGGGGAGCACCGCTCCCCTTTCTCAAAGTCACAGCCAAACACCATCCCACGGACAGAACCAAATCCACTGCCAGGTTGACTCATCCTGCCCGGGTAAACCATTGCTTTCCCCACACCTTCACTCTCCTTTGCCGCACTGCAAGTTGGGTATGCTACCCTCCACTCAAAACCACACAAGCACCTGTTGTGCCACCGTTCACAGCCCCTCTTCCTTAATTGGGAGCGCGACTCGCCCGCAGTCACTCCCTGACGAACTGCCCAGGCCAACCCTTCCCCTGCAAAGCTGCCTGAAGGACAGGTCTAAGACTCGTTCCTTCAACCGACCTCGGCCCTGCCTCAGGGACTATTCTTATCACATGACCTCCACCAGCATGGACGGCAGCGTGCACAGCTCCCACCTGGACAGCCCCCACAGCGTGCACCTGGACAACCCTCTCACCTGCCACACATCCCACTTGGACACTCAACTGTCTTGTCACAGCCCCCACCCGGACAACCAGCTGCGCTGCCCCAGTCCCAGTCTCCACCTCGAGAGCTTGGCTTCGCACAGCCTTCACGATAGCCTCTCCTGCCACAGCGCACACTTGGACAGCCAGCTCTCCTGCCACAGACACATGTGCTGTGCCAAAGCAGACCCGTTCTCAAGCATATGCTGCCATAAAGCTGACCCGTTTGTCAGCCCTTGCCAGGCCGAGGATCCTGACACGGGTCCGCTGGTGTACAGTTGTGCAAAAATGGCCGATAAAGAGGACGAAACCATGCTGCATTTGGATATAACCCCTCCGAAGGCCACTCTGTCTTGCTCCCAGGCCACGCTCAGCAGGAAAGGCACCCTCAGCCGGAGAGGGACGCTGAGTCGGAACAGTAGTCAGCATGAGGACTACGTACTTACTTCTGATTCCACAGGTAACATTAGGACTGGACCTTGGAAAAACGAGACAACCGTGTAGGCCTGTGAATGACGTGCTAACCTGTTTCTCTCGCCTGAGCTAAACTACTGTGTAGTCCCAGGGCTGTTACCCAAAGGCCCTCTCTTCTTTGAGCTAAGCTACTGTGTAGTCCCTCTGCTGTGACTTCCCCTCTTTCACCCACCCCATATACCTTATCTTCCCCTTTAAAGAGGTTTGAACCTCTTCTTACCTCTTCTCAGACTTCATCTCATGTCTCATCCCAGCTCCATTCGGTTTGTCCTCTTGCCATTTTGATATGGCAGCAAAGATCACATGACATGCATTTTAATTTGGATGATTTTTTATAATCAAATTGATTTTTGTACATGTGTTTTTTGGGTATGGTAACATAATGTGAAATTATGTCATTGTGGATGTGTGTGTGTGCGTTTAATAAGTGAGAAAGTACTGAGTGCATGTGTTTGTGTCTATTTGCATGTGACAACATGCTTGTGTGTATATAGATAGCAAGATTTCCATACGTGCAAGAAAAGTCCTTTGTTTTCGAGCCAAAATCTCCCACGTTTGTGTTTAGCCTTTTAATAAAACAATGCTAAATGGACGGCCAAGTGTGAAAACACCAGCACTTAATTAGATTTTTACTTTTAAGGAAAACTGTGAATTATCACTAATAAATTTAAGATTAATTGAACATATGTGAGTTACAGTATATGTGCCAAACAGTATAATAATTAAAAATACAACTCTTAAAACTGAAACCTACCCCAAAGTACGAAGTATTCTGTGATTATGTGGATAATGGTGTGTGGTTGTCACAACGAAGCTGTCATTTTTTCATCTACAGACATAAAAACAGCAAACAAATAGACTCCCTGTGTTTCCATGGTGACAAACCATGAAGAGAGGTGCCCAGTCAGAATGCATTTTGAACTGCACATGTGATGTATGCACATACAGTATTTAGTTACTGGCAATGAGGCGCAGATCAGTTCAAGTCAATGGCCTTACAGAACTATCAGTTTTGCATTAATCAAGTCTTATGTTGCACTAAATCATTAAAGCATGCTCACCATAATGTAGGAAGCAATCCTTTACATGCCTAACGAGCTACATATATATTCATGTGATTGACAGGAATGTGTTTTAGCTTACTGGAAACACTCATGGTTATTTATTCTGAGGCAAAAAAAAAAAATGGAGGGCTGTACTTTCTACGTTAGAAGAAAGGATTCTCATTAACAGTTTATATCACTGTGCCAACTTACCTTGCTTAAAAAAATTGTCTGATTTAAGCTCATCTGTCAAACCAGCAGCGAGTAAATGAAGACAAAAAATATGTCTCAGCCAACTTATATTGTAAATAATTATCAGGCACGTTGATTCAAAACAAGTAAATCAAGAATAAAATGAAATCTGAACACTAAATTATATAGCAAGTTCAGTAAACAAAAATGGTTTCATTGTGTGCTTTATTTATTAAATTCTATTTATTATTCATTTAATTGTTTTGAATCAGCACTCGATTTACAATATATAAATTGGCACAGATGCAACTGTCTTTCTTTAAACTTAATATATGATTTGGTGTGCATATTCTATTTTATTCTTAATTTAAATTGATATAAACACATGATCACACATGAAATCTGCCAATAGCTACATATATATTTTATTTAAGGGGTAAAATAATTTTTTGAATACCATGTGATCGCATTTGTCTTATTTTGTTCTTAATAATACGTGCCATTATTTAATCATAATAACCGAACAGTAATGTGAAACATTTGGAAGATTCCTTATGTGGTTTATGTTGGGTTTCTTTGTTAGCTCAGGGATCATGTTGCATTTATAACTACACAAGATATAAATTTGCATGAAATGAATATTGGCTATTGACCCCAGAGTGTTTCACCATCAAATAAAAAAAAAGAAAGATATTTTTAACTCAAATTTCCCTTCACCGGCCAACCCATGCTTTCATCAGATGTGTATCACATGGACACTATTAAGCCCTCTCTTGAATCCTTGGAGGAAATGAAATTTGTCTAGCTGCCTGATTTACCATGTGTTGTGCTTTATCTTTACCCACACAACCCACCTGTCATTTATAGCAAATGAAAGAACTGCAGTCATTTTTTGGTCAGTACATGTGATTTGTGCTCTGACCTGACCCAAAGTCAGTTGATTTCTTTTCTTTTTCTTTTTTTTTTACATTTGTCACAATTTTCAATAAATGTATTTTATCACCTGATGCTGTGGTCCTGTTCTCTTGCTCTCTTTTAACAGGCTTCAAAGTAGTGAGGGAAAATGCAATGCATAATGCCCAAAGTTGCTTGAGTGCTTCCCTAACTAGATCTATTTCTCATTCCGTTTCTTCGCGGTGTTGTGTGAAGGCCAGTGCGCTTTGTCAAAATCATTCCTGAATTCGGCAGGAAGAAAAGGCATCGCCTTCGCCTTGAGTCGGGCATGTGCTTATCGTGTCTGCGTCTCAGCTCTTGCTGACAGTCTTCAGAGCTGCAGGGCCTGGACGATTGTTTATTCATCAGTCCTCCCCGTTCTGCAGCTGATCCCTGCTCACGCATTCTGTTGTCAAGGACTCTGACATCATCTCGGAACTGTAGGAACCAGTAGATGATGAAGAACTGCCAGCATGTCCTTACTCAACCTACATAGGAGGAGTTTTTAGCCTTCCAACTAAACAGCTGTGAGAGGTTGCCACTGGTACACGCTTGGAAACTTTTCAATGTTTCATATTGAACATTTGCTGCAACACTTAGTTGCCCACAAGGTTTCTTGAGGTTGTTATTAATAGACCTCTCAGAACACAAAAAACAACAACCTTTGTTTAATTGAAGAGCCCTACTTAGAAACATGAAGAAAAGGAGAAGAATTAAGGAGCAAACGTAGGTCATTCGTTAAAGTGGAAGACAAACAGCAAAATGCATTCAAGCTAAACAATGAGTTCACACAGCTAAATAGGATATAGGCAATGTCGCGTTTACTGAGTAACCCATTGGGAGTTGTTAAAATGATACTAGACGAGCGCCTTTGCTCTTCCAGTCACATCAGAACTACAGGGGAGCTGCTCCTCACTTCCATCTGCTGGTGGATTCAACACTCTCAGAGAACAGGCATGACAGGTTCAGATCAGGAAGTTTTCGTCTCAACTGATGAGTTTGATCAGCCTGCGTTTTGTACTAAAATGAGGATGAAATATGTATATTGTGCCTTTAATTTAGCAATTTTGATTGAAACATACTGTTATGGAACAAGGAAGGTAACCTGAAAGCTGAATTGCATTGTTAACGGGATTAATTAAATTAATTAAAGGATCAAGACATCCTAGATGTATATTACGTTCTTCTTTTAGACGAATGCAATTGAAGTTATATATAAAAAAAATGTCCTCTGTTAAACTTTATAATGGCAGTGAAGCTTATCAATGCATTTGTGTAAGACAAATATCCATATTTAAAACTTTCTAAACTGTAATCTCTTCTAACTGTAGCTTTCACAAAAGCGTGGCATTTCAGCAGATGACGAGTCTCGAGAACCAAGTTTTGTTTTAAGTGAGAAAAACTAGGCTTTCTCTTGGCTTATAATCGAAATCTTTATGCATTTTTCTTTACATATTTTGTTTTTTACTTCTACTTCATGACTGATGTTTTTGTTCTTTGTGCTACCCCTCCCCCACCCCAGTTGTTTAATTTCCAAAATATGCATTTTCATGTGTTACATGGCTGCAACATTTTACTTTATAAAGTTCTTAACATTTATGCAATCAGTCGTTGTGCTTTCAAATCCTTTTTCTGTTATTTAATTGTTGCACTTCCTTGTCAACTAAAATGTTTCTTTAGTGAAATAAATTTGATGTAATTTTAGTTAAATTAACATTTTAGTCTAGGCCTATATAAAACGTTGACTATATTTAAATAGTTTTTCTAAAGACGAAGTATTACTAATAAAAATGACTCATATAGCCCAATTAATTTTTTAAGTCTTGCACAATTTTTTGTTAATTATTCATCTGTGCACATCATTATTTTTTACATTCATGTGACGTCATCAAAAATATTAGTGCCTCTCGCCTTTTAGACATCTCTTCCTTGATTATGAAGAAAAGTTGGTCACAATTTCCTATTGCTTAGTCGTTTTATGACAGTCAGTCCATGGCACTTAGATAGTTCTCAGTATGAGAATGAGCACCACTACAAAATTGCAATTACTTCACCCTTTGACATTACTTATTTAGAGTTTCCCGGGATGGTGTGACCTATTTATTTTGTGCCTTATATAAAGGCAGGCGTACGCTTAATCCCTGATGCTCTGGTATGGTTTGAGTGGTAATGGACAGACCGCACCACAACTCAAGTCAGATGACATACTATCAGAGAGAGTGGGAGGTGGAGGAAGCAGTGAAAACGAGGTACCGAAGAGGAAAGAGGATAAATAGATCCATAGACGGGGGAAGGCACAAGACAGGAATAGAACAGCGTGGTGAGCTGGATACGTGGACAGGTATCTTATAAATAGCCTCCTTTACTTAAAATTCAAGGATGGATCTTTTTAAGTGATTCTTGGCCATATGATGTTAAATGTGGGGTAACATATACATACAGTGTGTATGGAAAGTATTCAGACCCCCTTAAATTTTTCACTCTTTCTTATATTTCAGTCATCATTTGCTAAAATCATTCAAGTTCATTTTTTTCCTCATTAATGTACATACAGCACACCATATTGACAGAAAAACACAAAATTGTTGACATTTTTGCAGATTTATTAAAAAAGAAAAACTGAAATATCACATGGTCCTAAGTATTCAGACCCTTTG
>JAUMHE010000061.1:11495869-11514295 GCA_032359235.1 Enteromius mattozi
TCTTTTTTAATAAATCTGCAAAAATGTCAACAAATCTGTGTTTTTCTGTCAATATGGGGTGCTGTGTGTACATTAATGAGGGAAAAAAATTAACTTAAATGATTTTTGCAAATGACTGCAATATAACGAGTGAAAAATTTAAGGGGGTCTGAATACTGTATATATGTGTATGTGTGTGTGTGTGTAAGGTATAAAGAGAGAGAGAGATAGCCTATATATATTAAGTTTAAACAGAAAACCCAGAGTGGTACACACATATTCTTATATTTTATAATATATATAAATATATTTAATATATACACAGTATACACATATGTATATTATTTTGGTATAGTATATATAGTAAAGTATATATAGTATTATTTTGGATGCGATTAATTGTTTATGGTGAATGTTCAACAATAGCTTTATCAGTACTGTCCTCTTCTTTTTCTTTCCTTTTCTCATCTTAGTGTGTTAATGCTTCATTTCTCTTGGAATGGGCTGCCATCCCTCCTTCCCGCAGGCCACTTCATGGCCTGAACCACTTCAATGGCAGGAAGTCAGAGGCAGTCTGCAGACAGCCCTGGTACAAGCCTGACCTATTTAAATCCTGTCAAAGCGGGCGGACCTGTCTCTCACTTTCCTGCTCAGTGAGGGTCCACGGTTTTTCTATCAATTGGTTGGTCCCAAACTAATCAATCAGTCACAGATCTGGGATCTGTTTGATTGTGGGTGTCATCTGATCCATTTGTGAGCCTACGAGTCTCTCCTGCTTCAACGCCCCATTTATGCATCACAAATATGTTCATAGTGACAAAGGATAATGACTCACGGCAAATCATAGCCTGGGTAGAGATTTTGCCCTCATTATCATGACAGAGCCTTCATGAGAATGAAGGTGAAAGCCGAACCAAGGTCTGGTAAATTAGAGCGTGTATGGGACAGCATCTAAAATAGGATAATAAATACATTCATTTGGAGTGTCATGTACTGTTAAACTCTATACATATATAGATTCTTTTGTTTCATTTGATACATAACATCCACACTAGCATGACTCTCTGCACAAAATAGGCCAGTGTCCTTGAAATATTGGAAAATGAAAAGGCCTAGAAATTTGTTGGAATAATAATAAACCCCCTTTTTATTAGAAGAGGAATAAAGAGAAGGGGTCTCTTTATTCCTCTTTATTTTCTTTATTTCCTCTTTATTCCTCTTTATTCCTCTTATACCACTTATACCCCCTTATACCCCCTTATACCCCCTTTTTCTTCTGTCATTACATATTTAACTGATACATGCCTTGCTTAAAAACTATTCTATTTCTATTTATCAATGGCATTCTATATGTATATAAAAATAAATAAATAAACAAAAACACTACTGGCATATATCCAGGCAAGTGACAACTATAGAGTGAAGAAAAATTTTATATTAAAAAAAATGTAAAAGACGTATTATTACAATGTTGGAAAAAACAATGGTTTGATATTTTTCAACAAACTGACATACACATTTTTTTAGTTTAGGGTTACTAAACTGTGGCTAAGAAATAGGAGAATATTACAGTGATTAGTAATGCTATAACACTAAATAATGGAATAAAGGTTAACGTTGCTGTTAGAAGAAAAGAAACAAAATTTAAAAATCTGTAAAATTAGGGCACAATATACTGCATAATTTGAAGGATTTTTTATTTTTTACAGGTGCATTTACAAGTATTTTAATGTTATACTTAATTGCATTGTTTTAGAGTTAACAGAAATTAATGGATAATGTTGTGTGTAATGAGCAGCCAGTACGTTTTTCTGTTATTTTATGGATTTATGTGATTTTTTGAGAGGTGTATGAATTATTTTATCATACAGTAGCTCACAGATTGGCATAAAGACATCTCTTCGTTCTGCAATTTTGTTGAATATTTGTAAATGAAGTGAATGATTTATACTATTATCCTTAACATTATCCTTAACATATCCTTAGTATTATACTATTATACTATTATTTATACTACTATCCTATCCTATACTATTATATTATACTAATAATCTCAGAACGATCAGCAAAAAAGGCATTGATAAGCATACATTTGCTCTATTGTGAATTCCTTAGAAGTGTAGCTGACTCCACAAAAATAATATAAAAAGAATATATTTCTTTCCAGAGGAAAAATGCCCCTGTGGTTGCATCATACTGTTGAATACCAATGAAGTCAATATTACACCAATGTGCTGGTAAAACACCCTCTGCATGACATTATAAAGACTATGCTATTTTTCTAACCTAGTGCAATACTGCCATCTAGAGGTGAGTGCTCTATTGCAACATCTGCCTGCCTGATCAGATTTAAAGTAACATATTATATATATATATAGTGCAAATCCCATATAATAGGATAGACAGACAAACAATTTTGCAGTCCTAAAAAATCAAAAAATCAACCATCTTCTTCAAAGGTATTTACATTTATTAAAGAAGGAACTGCAAGGAGGTAAATACAGTACAATATAGTGTCAACCTGGTGCATCACATTTTAGGCACTTAGCATAAAAAAATAAACTTGTCTCTCAGATCCCAATAAAACCTGTGTGACATGGGCATTACAAGAAGAAGGAAGGACGTTTTTGCTTGAGGACAAACATTATTTGGTTGACAGGTGTCTGAGTGAGGACTAGATTTTTGCTCATTCGTGGCGTGACATACTCGTTTCAAACTGGGCCATTTGAGCAGAATATTAGTCAACTGTTATGGTTTGCATAAACAGTTCCACTGCTTCACATGTATAACAGTGATTGTCGTGTCACAAAGAGAGTGAATATTGAAAATAAAACTTCATAGGCCAACAACATAGTTCTCACATGTTAGAAACAAAGTTAACTGACTGAACATGGGAAAGTAAAGCTTCAGAAAAACCACAGAATTATTCAGACAACTATAAAACACTGAACACTAGCTACTTAAGTCAAGGATGGATTATTACCTCTCTGCCATCAAAGCTTTTTTCAAGCACAATGGACAAAGACCAATTAATAGACAAACAAATGAAGACATCTGTCCTAACAATTACAGAGATCTCTCAGGGAGACTTAAGTGTGACAGATCGGAGCACTTGTGGGGTGTTAATCTATATTTAACAGGAAATAATACTTAAAAATAACTATCAGACTCCCAAAGATTTAAAAGCACCATTGAGTACACCATCAGCTCTGGACAGTGTTGACGTTTAAAACAATAGCTGTACTAAATTCCTAGTAAACCGTGCTTTTAATGCAAAGGATTTATTGAATGTTATAACTCAAATGACCTTCTCAGCTGTGCTTTGATAAGTTTTAAACAGTCAAACAATTGTTTCTATGGAACACAGACACATATTGAAAAGACTTGATATTAGGGCTATCAATGAGAATATGGTGTCTGAAAAAAAAATATTCTAAAGGACTTCTAATTTTGTGGTTTATAAATCAGCTGAAAACAAAAATCAATGTTGTGAGGATAAATGGTCACAACTTTCAATCTTTGAACTCTGCTAAGCACACAAGAATCTTACAAATCTGGACTTTACCATGGAGAAACAGACCCTCTTGTTAAAACTTTGAGGCAGAATGAGGCACTCAAGTATCACAGAAAAGGAAAATACAGTTAGTGTTTGGCTGGCTATTTGAGGTTTGTTGGCTTGCATCTCAATACATCCTGTTTTATCTGTTTTTAGTAAAGCATAATAGTACATTTACAGGTGCATTACTTCATTTCAAATAAGGAAAAGGACAACAAAAAGCACCAAAGCCATAACTGACAGATGTAGGTTCAGAATATCTTTACAGAGAAAAATTCCAACTACAGTTTTATAAAGTCCATTATTGCTACTGAAATGACACCGGGTCTGAACTGACATAATGAAGGGAGATGCATGGTACCAGCGAAACATGAAACTGACCCAAATAAACAACATGAGAACAAATACTGCGTATTAATGGCAAACCACCTCAAAGCACACAACATTTTAACAGGATGGTTTCCACAGGAACCAACTGGGCATGTTTTTAGGCAATATCATGTGTGTCACAATTCCTAAATAACATTTAAAGGGATAGTTCACCCTTAAAATTCAGTCATGAATTAGTCTCATGTCACATTAAACCTTTGAGAAGATATTTTGAAAATATCCACAGAATGAAATTCAGTGACTTTACACTGACTTTAATTGCATGGATAAAACTGTTTTACCTAACAAAAAGTTGGGCAGGTTTGCATTGATGTGGGTAAGAAAATCACCATTTTTATATCTGGGTGAACTATCCCTTTAAAATTTGCATATCAAATTCAATTTCTGAACATTTTCACAATATCTAAGCCCCAAAGGACGTTAATTTGAAATTAAAATTGGATCAGTGATGTAGGTATGACAATTTAGTCAACTTAAACTGTACTTAAATGGTACATAAAAATCTACAAACACAGATTACTTCTTTATAAACTGGACCATTCACTCATTCACTAAAAAATTTACAGAATTACCTGAGAATTCTTTTCAATTGTCTGCATTAAAAGAGGTCTATAAGAGACAGCACCATCTTATACCAGTGATCTTTCTGCTTGCACCATAAACATACAGTGTGTCCAGTTTTCACAGTTCCGTTCTATACATACCCAAGGGTTTTGATTTAAATATACAAGGGTGAAAATTATTTACATACAAAGTTGTTTCAGGTACCAAACTCTTCTCTATTACACTATACCCTTTAAAAGCTTCTGAAGAAAAATCTATGGAAAAATAATATCAACAGGTTAACTGCATCTTACTGTACTATTAAAAAATGAAAATATATAAAACGAAAATCAGTTTTCTACAATGAAGGATGGCATTTGGCCCAATCCAGGGGCTCTGTAGTTGCATTAGAACAGCTTATTCCAGTCTCTTGTTGCCTCCATTAGATGCCGTTGACCATGGCCGATCCAGTCCTCTTGGTTGTTGAAAACTCGGCCACAAAACCAGCAACAAAATGTTGACTGCTGCTCCGAACCAGCTGATGAGGACCTCACCACCTCATATTTATTTCTGCTAGTCTTTTTTAACTTCAGTTTCAGTATGAATCTCTCTTGAACAGCACCTCCTACTGACCTTGATCTTTCACCTCCACTGCCATTGGAAGCATTTAGCTTTGAAAGTGTTCTTGGAGACTCCGACAGGGCTTTAACTGTATTTTGGGACAGTGCCACCTTGAGAACTTCACCTTTGTATTTATTCACCGACCTCATGATGCTAGCAACTTCAGGAATGTCTGCATCCGGATGGTTCAGCACAACCACAGGTTGGTTTCGCCGGGGACATTTAATTTCTTGAAGTGGACTAAAGGGACAGAGCCTCAGCGTTCTCACGACATCTTTCGAAACAGGCTCCCAAATTGAGGTAGCGTCTTTCTCGAGCGACGACTTGCTTGAGATTCTCCTCATTTTGGAGGAGCTCTCCAGCATTTCCTCAAACAAAGCCCTCCGCCTCCGTTTCCTTTGGCTTCGTGGACGGATGGAACAGGGAACGAGTGGCGACTTCTGTAATGCTACATTGTGATCAGCCCTGCCTTTGATCTGAACATTGGACTGGGGTAGAATATGTTTAAGCTGGGATGCGGGGATGAGTTTATGAACGAGACCTTGTGAATTAGCAGAGGTTTTAAGTCCTGCCGACACACTGTTTAAAGATTTATTTGAGGACATTAACAAACAAGGGGACTGTAGAGAGCTTGTGGCAAGGTATACTGACTTTTTGGCTGTGGTGTATGGAGCAGTGGAAAGAAATCTAGTGCCGTTGGGACCTCGAACTATCTTAAGGAAAACCCTGTTTTTACCAGCCTCATTCGCTTGATTGCCCTGGTTCGAAGTTTTCCCGTCTGAATTGTTCAAAAGTATACCTGACTTGGCAGGAGAAATGTATCTAACCAAGTAAGCTTGTCTCCCAGCCTGCAAGGGACTGGTTTTATCTGCAGCATTCACAGGCATGGCCAATACAGGACGAGTTGCAAGCACAGTCTTAGAACCTGAACCACTTGACTCGCTGCTACCCGGGGAAACAGGGACTGGTCTCTGAACCAAATAACAAGTCTGCGGCACGTTGGTCGCCTGTTCTCCGGATGAAGACTTGACAGCACCTGATAAGAGAAGAGATGTTTTAAGAGCAGAAGCATTGACGAAGTAGCGGTTTCCACTGCCACTTGGTGCCATCTGGGCAGACGCTTGACCTTTAGTTTCAAGATTTGAACTTTGTGCAGACATGCCAATTCTGCCTCCATTTAAAGTGAGAGCTACTCCTGTAGCCTTGCTTGCCATTTCAATCCCAGGTTTCACATAAGACACGTTAATTTTGGGAGAACAGGACTTAGTAATTAGCTTGAACCCAGCTCCACTTTTCAGCTGAACTGGCACGGCATATGGAGTGTCTGTAGTTTGAAGGAACATCTGCTGTTTTCCTTCAGGTGTCTGCAAGATCCGAAGTGTGGTCTTGGTCGGTCTAACAGTTTCTTGCACTGTCGCTGAAGACCTCATTCTTTCTTTCTCAAGCTGCTGGCTGATTATGGCGTCTGAGTGCTTTTCGAGTATCTTGCCCAAAACAGCTGCACTATTCACGTTTGGTGCTGCGTTCTCGCTCACAGAGGTGATACCTTCTTGTTTCTTCTCTGGTGCTGATGAACAAGCTGCTTCTCCTTCTTTTTCTGGAAGCACAGGCATGAGTGAATCATCAACAGTAGCTATGCACTCATCGACCTCAATATCACTATCTGACACTCTCTCTAATGCTTTCTCTCCACTTTCAGACACCAGATCACTCTCATTAGCTCCTCCCTTACTATCTTCTTCAGTTGGAGGTGGTGATGCTGGCAGAGTTAAGCTCCAATCACCAAAATCCTCTTCGCACTCTTCTTCCTCCAAGCCCTGCGGTAAGTCTTCCTCAGGCAGCAACGAATCAGGAGAGCTCCCAGAAGTGTCTTTAGAATAATTGTGAAAACTAAAGACCTCTTGACTTGGGGAATTGAGAGAGTTATTTTCAACTTCTGTGTTACTATCTTTGGCTTCAGATGATGCACTTTTACTAGTTTCATTTTGTGTGCTTGCTTCTGTGGTTTCGTTTTCAGTTACTTCAGAGGATTTTACAACAATACTGTCTGAGGCTGGAGTCTCACTCAAATTATAATGAGCATTTGGGCAAAACTGAAAGCTCTCTCCAACTTCTGCGGTAGAGGTCTTAATGTCAGTCATTTTGCATAATGTCTCAACTTTCTCAGAATCTGAATCTTTAGCCACTAAATCAAGGATGCTCTTTTCGACAGGACTTTTAATAGCGGAGTTTAGTTCAGTGTTATTCTCACATAGTTCTTGGATAAGAGATTCTTCTGACATCACTGAAAAAGTTGCATCTACAGTTGTTTTTGATGGAAGCTTAGATTTCGGGATATCAGTGTTTGTGGACATTTCAGGATTTGGCTTTAAATCAGAAACTGCATCAGGACATGTGGTTTCATTAGTAGACGGCTGTGATCCTGAGGGTTTATCCATAATCAAAGCAAACGCTTTAGCTTCATATTTAGATGAATCTACTTGAGCCATCTGCAAATCAGAAAGTGTGGTCTCAGAATCTGGGGAGGAAAGCTCTTTAGTTGAAACAGGAACTGTGCTGGCTGTCTGGACATAATCAGTGGAGCATTTCTCACTTGCACAGAGAAAAGATACCTCATGAAGATGAGGTGATGACCTTCCATTTGATTGACGGCTCTGACACAGGGAAAGTGCAGCATCTTTTGATCCAGCAGACAGTACCTTAACACTATGTGAGACTTCAGTATCCTCATTATTAACCTGCCCTGCTTTAGCTTTACTTGCACTCTCAAAGCTAACTTTGTGCTCCTCTGTCATTTCCTGTGACTCTTCTTTTATCTCATTTGATTCTCCAGACTCTAAACTGAGGAGAGATCCTATGCTCGGTGAGGATGAAGAGCAGGGGCTGCTGGTTATTTTATCTTCATCGTCACCAAGGTGCGAATCAGAAACCTCATTTTCAGTGGAGTCTTCTTGTTTTGTCTGTATGACTTTTAGAACTAAATGTTTTTTGCCATCTACCATCTTAAAGCCCATGACTTTAGTGGTGCAGTTTGGTGGAATAGAAATTTTATTTTTCACCATAAGGACAGTCAGTCCATTGGTGTTGGTTGAATTCAGAAGTCCTGGACCTCCTGGACTAATCTCATGCTCTTGTAACTTTGGTTGTGTTGTTGCTGAAGTTTGCGGTTCACTTTTTAGGGGAGACTTTGTCCATTTAATACTCTCTTTTTTAACCCCAACAGCTCTTTCAAGGAAATGCTGGGTCTCCTCCAAGGTTTTTTCAGGATTATACAACCTGCCGTTATGATCAAGCAGACCTACACCAGGGATTGAGTTACGTTTTGACATCCACTGTGATTCTCTGGATCCTCCGACTGGAGGAGACTTTTTAAGCAACCGTTTTAGTCCAGGGGAATTATCCTCATTTGTTCTCCACTTGTTCACTTCCTCACCGTGTGCCACAGTGAGATGTTTGTTCAGATAATCTCTGCGAGCTGCACTATAGCCACAAACCTGACAAGTGAAAGGAAAAGTCCCAGAATGCAACATGTTATGCCGCTGATGCTCCCCCTGTGTGGGGCTACCATGTGGACATTTCACACATTTGTGATTACGTTCGTTGTGATGATGAATGTGTTGAACAAAGGTCCCTGCATCTCGGGTGGAGAACTCACACTTTTTACAGAGAAACTGTCCATTACGGCTGTGGCAGTTGGTAAAGTGCCTGGTGAGCAAAAGAAGTGAATACTGCACCCCATCGTTGCAAATCTCGCATGTGACCAAAGTGTTTCGATGTCCGATGCGATGTCGCTGAAGAGATGAGAATTCATTGGTGACAAACAAGCACAGATCACAAGGATAAGTTGGAAGAGTCCCCTTGTGTGTTCCTTGAAAATGTTTCAGCAAGTCGTTAGGGCTGTAAGTGGTGTCGTCTTTGCATTCAGAGCAACAAAAACTCAGTATTTTTCCAGAGAAGATTGCACCCTGTTGCATCTTACATGGAGTCTTTCCAGAAGCTTTGCCGTCTGTGTGAAGATTATCAGTGGCTGACTCCTCAGGGGGTGTTTCATCTTGGTCACAATGTTCATTGCAAGAGGCTGTCTCTGGAAGCTGATGTACCAACTCAAGAGGCAAAGCGTGGTCCAGTGAGGTGTCATCATTCTGGCTCAGGTCATGGCTTTCAGGGGGATCATCTGATGTCGACAGGTCAACCTCCATGCTTTAGAATAAAGGCTCCTGGAATATATAAAAAAACAAACAAGCATTATTATGTTGTAATATAGATAATACTACTGCTCAATGTTTGCATTTAAAGATATTGACCACAACATGTTCAGCGTATATGCACAATACTTATTTGTGTTTAAAAATTACAGGGTACATCTTTTTGCCTTTTAATGCTTGTCTTAGCGTTTCCATCAAGAAAGAAGGACAAAAATAATTCAGTGCCATTCACCTCAATTCTTTACATCCTAAAAAACTATAGCCTATGCAGCCTTTAAGTTGTATAATACAGAATAATAAGTATAAAAAAGCTTTTAGTCTATGAAATGTCAATGTAATGAAAAACTCAATTATGAGTTCATATGGATTCATACATAAATTTTTTTAATATTCTGCAGATTCTGTGAAATTCTGCAGTTTATAGCATGTTTACAGTGTATAGTATGCCAATGTTCTGTATGCATAAAATACATGGATAATTTCCTACATTTTCCGAAATGAGCCGTACACTGTTTACAGGGTAGAATATAGCACTCCAGTGTAAAGAACGAACTAGAGGAAGAAATTCCAAATGCAAATTTTTGACATATTTGTGTTTTGACTCATTATTTAACTGCCAAATATTAAGACATTTTTACACAATATTAGATAGGGCGTAACTAGAAATGCACAATATCTATTTTTATTCCCAAGATGACAAATGGATGCAATGTAATGACATCATGTCACAATGTATTTAGGTCACCAAACAACTGCTTTAATATGGTTTAATAAAGGAAACGTTTACTGTAAGAAAAATGCCTACTACCTCACTATGAGAAACCCTTTTGAAATGTAATGATGTCTAAATGTAATTTTTTTTTTTTAAGATTTGACAATTATATTGTGATTCAAACAATTCTACAACAATCAGTACCATTTACAATTAACTCATTTAATCTCACTGGTTGTGATCAAAATTTTGGGTAAAAAAAAAGGTTAAAATAAAATATTCAAAGGGTCTATTATTAATGTAAGTTTGCTCATATAAACATGCCATTAGTCAAACTTGTGGACAGCGGGGAAGCCCAGAAACTAATATTTAAAAATTTTAATAACATCCAGTATTTAATAACAATTTATTGATTCACAATATCAGTTTAGATTTAAAAATATTTTACATTCAAAGAAACCAAGAAGAAAAGAAAACTTTACTGTCTGTTATTTTCTATTAGGATTTATTAACCAACCTAGAAGCTTGATGAACTGCGACCAGCATCGCTAACTTATTTAAAACTTTAGAAGATACATTTATTTAATATGTGGGAGCTGTGGGAACACTGGGGTTAAATTGATTAATATTTGTATGATGACCTGCATAACCCGTTTTATAGTTTAGAATGGGGGAAAACACTTCTAATTTTCAGTGCAGTTAGAAAATGGATGTAACAACGAAGATATGAAGGGATGCATGGCACGTCATTTCATTTGTGAAGTGTGAACTTCATTAGCATGACCGTAATTTCGTGCACATCTTCGTCACAGACAGCGTTGATTTATCTCTACTCATTTTCCTCAACCACAATATTAGCCAAAACTTTTGACCAGGAATTCATTACTTCACAATCACTCTACAGATGCACAAACTTTTTGAAGACATCAAACAAACTAGCAACACTCAACGACTGAGTCGTCCATCTGCGAATGATTAAAGTCAGTTATTTAAATGAAGTTGACATTCAACAACTTTGCAACGCGGACACGCACAATGCACATTCAACTAAAGGAAGTGCCTTGTCAATCGACTCTCAACACGATAATTATGGCCGTGCATTTCTGGGTGCACACCGACTATCCCGCTACTGTCTTAGCGAACACGTCTACAAATGTCACTCAAAGTCATTCACTCACAAGCCATGTTATTTATCCACATCAACAAAAATAAAGCAAGTCGCCCCCACCCACGCTGGATGTAATCAAACGATTAAAAACAAAGAAGTCAACGGAGAAGCACACTATTCAAAAAAGTGACCATTATAGTTGAATTCAATGTCATTACGTCTTAATTAATACTGCTGTTTTAAATAAGCGCAGTTTACAGAATTTTACCTCTTTTTTCTCTTTAGACTGGCAGGTCGGTGACGGCAGCCATGACAGTTCCATCCGGGTTCCGCTCCCTTCACTGCGCGTGAGGCAGGAACTCAGAGCGGATGAATATGGATTACCTGAAAGACTCATTAGTTCGTCTTTATCAACAAATATTTCGCTTTAAACCTCGATACAAACTATCTAAATGGAATATAATACTTATTTGATTAATTCATGAATAGGACGTGGTGTTTAAATTAAAGTCCACGCGGTTCTCGCTCTGTTTTAGATGCAGTTAAGTCCATCTTTAAAAGTGGCCATGCATACTGCTGTTTTGTGGACTCTAGGGACGCCATGACTCACTCTAGATCATGGCGCGCCATCTTGACCTACAATATCATTACTCTAACGATGGATAGTTAAAATAATGTTTACTGGGTTATAAATACCCCGCACACTGACCTGCTGCAAATAGATAAATTGATTATTGGACTATTGTGATGGTGCTGATGATGATTATATGATGTCAGTAATACTCTTCTGCGGTAGTTATCTTGCAGATGTATGTAACAAATGCAAATTTCCAAAACAAATAAGTGACTAAACAACATTACATATTATTACAATACATATTTAAAAAATGATGAATGACATTTTAATCCATATAGTCTAATTTACACACTAACATAAAATAATGAATTTGCAACTCAAAAAATATGGCAAACATTTTCTTTATGGCAACTTGGATCATCATATTTTTTTATAGAATCTATCTAAAAGGTTTATGTAACAAATATCCTATATATATATATATAAAATCCTATTTTGATATATTTGTGAAATGTCTGCAATAGCTGTATTATTATTAATGTATTATTGTATTTTTCATATTTTAAATTCAGCAAATGTTATCAAAAAATTGTAAGGTGTATAATTAAATAATTAAAATGTATGTAATATGCTGAAAAATATGAATTTCATTTCAAGTTTATTATTATAGCACTTAATTATACAAATTGTTGCAAAGCGGTTTTACAGAAAATATGTTAACATGCCTCTAATATATTTCTTTTAAAAGTAGTAAGCAGTACATATGAATAATATTTGTCAAAAGTGTTACAAAGTGTTTCGATGTGCTTACAAATTGATCAAGCATTTGTTATGAACAACAAAAGAGGATGAATGAATGAAGTGTAAATTAAGGTGTGACATGTATAAAGGTGTGACTTGTCCATTAGAGATCATAGCCCACTTACTTCAAAACTCACACTTGAGATATTACTATTGTTTGTCACTCTATGCTAAGATCCAGAAGGAGGACAAATTCACCAGGCAATAAGGTGAAAACCTAACAAAAATGACATGCATATTGAAAATGTGAATTTCATAATGTTTTGTTTATAATAGTCATTTGTCACTAACATGTTTTGTGTTTAGTAGTAACAACTAATGGGTAGTTGATGTGTCTTATGGTGTGACAGAAAAAAACCTGTCTAATGTTATTAGTAACTCTAAGAATGAAGATACCTTTTTCTCATGTTTGTGTGTTAAGTTTTTTCATGTGAAATTTAAAAAAAAAAGTATTAAATATACTTTTCTAGAATAAATATTAGCATGTGTCAGATGAGAAATTCAGATGTTAGCCTATTCTATATAACAATATACAGACTCTTGCTTAGCTAATTTAGCTCACTGGCCATAATTGAAAAGATTTAGAATAATTCTGTCCAAAAATGTCATAAATGTTTTGAAACACTTTGAACTGAAAAGGAGCTATTCTTTATTATTGTGTTCATTAAATACGAGCATTCCAGTGCTTTTTTCTAATTAACCTGGGAAATATAGGTGTAGAATTAATCACGTTATTATTATTGTCAGGAAAATCATGTAGAGCTATGCAGCTGTGACTGAGGCCTATTCATATTAATAAAGCAGTATTTACAGTTGTGAAAGGGTATGAGTAGGCTCTGTAGGAGCAATTGTAAATTGATTAGGGCATATCAATCAAAGAGGTGTAAACACATTCATCAACCCTATTCACACCTATGACAAAAGTAATCTTTTCCTTTGATTATCAACATTTTGACAACAAATTCAAATGCAAATTAAAATCTTCCAATTTTTTGTATGATATGAAAACCCATTGATGTATATATAATGTATATATAATGTATCTACAAACACAAAACAAAGTAGTCCTACACTAGCTACTATTAGGATCATACCGTTTAACACAAACTGCTTGATTTACATAATGAGAAACAGTGTGGCATGACCATAAATATCTATACTAATATTAAGTATTTTAACTTTCCTCCTTTCAAAATATTAAATACAGTTTTAAAATGCTTTTATTAAAATATCACTGTGGGTTTTCTTTAAATGTACAGTATATCCTTTAACAATATATTATTATAATGTATGTTGTTATTAATAATACATTATAAAAGTAATAATATAATTAGATAAAGTAAAATACTTGCAACTATATACAGTATAATTAAATACATTCATATATATATATATATATATATATATGTATATTTGTATAATACGTATATGTATATTTATAATGTATTTACAAACATATGAGCAATCAAATAATTAAATAAATAAATACATACATAAATGTAAAGTAATTTCATATCCTAATAAATATATGGTCACATACAAATGTATTTCTTTTTCAAAAGTATAAGCAGTAATAAGCTACTTATATCATAAGCAATATTGCTATGAACAATCTTACAAATTGTCTTGACATGTTTGCAAATTGATCAAGTGTTTGTGATGAACAACAAAAGATGATGGATGAATGACGTGTAAATTAAGGTGTGGCAGGTATGAAGGTGTGACTTGCCCATTAGAGATCACAGAGACCACTTAACATTTAAAGTGTACAAGTGTTAGGACAGCCCCTTTCTAGGCCTATAGGTGGGCAGGTATAAATAGTGGCAACCTTCAGTTGTTGGTCAGTAGCACAAGGAGCAGTAACAAAACATTCAGCTTGACCTACTCAGTCCTACAGGATTACATTCTACAAGTGATAATCAAAAATCCTTGAACGACATGTGGACTGACTGCCCTGGTAAGAATTACTTTTCTTTAAATGCATTTATTTTATTTTATTGTAACTTGTGAAACATTATAATAAATACTTAGATATTTTCAAGACATTTAAGAATTGTAATATGTATATATTGTGCATTAATAATGACTAAAACCTTTTACTCTTACAGCTCAAGATGGAAACTCGCAGGCCAGTAAGATTGCAGGCCGCAGGAAAAGAACCTGTTTCACCAAAGAGCACTTGGAACTTCTAAAAATGGCTTTCAACGTGGATCCCTACCCTGGTATTAGTGTCAGGGAAAGTCTGTCCCAAGCCACAGGCCTTCCAGAGTCACGTATTCAGGTATGTCAACATCAATATAGAAAAAACTGTTTTCATAAATGTAAAATTGTATAAAAGTGTTAATCTATTAACATGCTAACATAACTGTGTTTTGTTTTCACAGGTGTGGTTCCAGAACAAGAGGGCCAGAACCCTAAAGAACAGAGCCACTCTGACTTCACCGCAGCTGGATTGTACCTCTCCTCTGCCCAGTCCTTTTCTACCCCCTCACATGGCTAGTGTTGGGGCCAATGGTCAACAGAGAGGCACTCAAGAGTCGCCCTTTAACATTCAGATGGCTCAAACATCTCCACAGCACTTTACCTTTCCTCCAACTGACTACAGCACACCTGCCATTAAGCCACGGCAAAACAGGCTGATGGGAACCAGCTCTTGTTCTCCCTCACTTCCCTCTGATTTGCAAGCTGTGGCAGACAGCTGGAGCTCTGGAGGAAGCACACAGTCCTCTCCTGAGTCTACATGGAATCTACCAGCGCAGAGTTTTGGGAATTCCTACAAGGATGAGAGTCATTTCTTCCTCTACCCACCACCTCCTTACCCTCATGGAAGTGCCAAAGTTGGGTGTGTTAGTGGCCTGGAGTCACTTCCCACCTCTCCTGCCTCTTCTGATTCTGCATTTTGGGACATGGGACTGGAAAACTGCTCTCCCTCTGTGCCATACACCGACTGTGGAAGCCCATGGGACATGCTCGCTGAGGAGGAGCCTGTGGCCCCGCTTCCAGATCTGTCCTCTCAGTATCTGGAGGATGTCCTTGGGGAAATGGAGCCAGCCTGGTGGAACTTCAATGGCCAGATGGATCTACAGTAATCTTGCAAATATCCATAACCTAAGGAGACAAACAATGTTTCAACATTCAACAATTGGGTTTAACTGGAGGGGTGGGATTCTCTCTTTTGAACTGTATTATATAGGAAGCATGGTATTGTGCAAGTGCCGGTTACAGAGCAATATCAGATATCCACAGCAGACGTTTTATTTATATAATGGACTTTATTTATTTATATTTTCTACCAAGGAGTAGATTGGAAACAGTAGCCTATGGTTGCACCAGAAAGTAATTTAGAACTTATTTATTCTTTATGCTCTTTTAAGGTATTACAGTGCAGTTGGGATATTTATTTCTACATTAAATTATGCTCACATAACCTATACTGTCACTTTGTAAAATAATGCATATTTATTTGAAATAAAATGTTAAAATGTGTGAATTTGTGTCCTCTGAATTGCTTATACATTTAATTTAATTTATATATTTATTATTTTCAGATATTACAATAAGAATGGAAACTGAGGCATTGAGAGTTGAAACTCAACTCAAAATCTGTGTCAAAATCAAATCTGTGACTCTCTTCACTAAAAAAAAAAGAATAATAATAGTTTCAGAGGGAGTCAGATTTGTTCACTGTTTCTCCATGTACATTAAAAAGATTACACAAGTTTTTGATTCGTTCGAAAGATCAGTTCATAATCATTAAAGGTCATTCATTGAAAATATTGAAATTAGTGAAAACTCTTGACTCCGTTTAAAGCATTTCCCGCCACTATTCAGCATTGCTATTTTACCTCAAAGAACGCTTTGTTGTGATATGTTTTCTAATGCTAGAGAACCTGCTCTATCATTCTGTTTTACTACGATAAAGTAATTGTCTAGGTATCATAACCCATGGGTGAAAACAGATTATAGTCTCATGCATGCGGAACGTATGACACGGATCGTTATTCTAGGGTCCTTTTTGACACGACAGACTTTGTCGAACGTAACCACTTCCGCCTTTAATCGGAAGTGCAACACACGTGTAAACAGTGGATAGAGTCACGTTGTGCGCCAGTGAAATGATAACATGAATTAACATCTTAAATTCTGAGATCATATGTGCATCGGCTTTAAATAAACTGTAACGACAAAAGGTGAGCCTCTGTTTTCATGCCTAAAATGAAATGCTTTGATGGCCATTCACGACAAATACTTATCTATTCCCGAATTATTCCAACCTAGAACACGTGATATTATATGATATAACCAGTAAGTTTAATTGTGGTACGCTGTAAGTATTTTATTCGCTGTTCATGCATGTTTGCTTCTAATTAATAGATCCTTAAAGTGTACCAGTGATTTTGACTGTTGATACACACGATACAAACGTGTAACTTAGTTTATTCAGTTCAGTTAGTTTTATATTCACACTGTTGTGTTATTGGAATACTTAAGACATTATGTCATTATGATCCTGAATGTTCAATGGCTTTGACTCCAAAGAATATACAGTGTAAAAACAGTAGCTGTCACTTTGCGGCTCAAATCTTAACTTTAAAGTTAAGCAGGGTTGAGTTTGTTCAGTACTGGAGACACCTATATCATTCAGTGAAAGATTGTTGATAATCTATATTATTCTCTGGACCCAGAAAAAGATGGAGAAGATGGAGAAGAAAGAGCAGAAGCGGCACCAGCACAAGCACAGTGGACCCAAAGCACAGAAGAAGAACAGAAAGAAGGAACAGGGCACTGAACAAAATCAAGATGCGCGCAAGAGGAACCCACGAGCGTTTAGCGTCCAGTCGGCTGTGCGCATGGCAAAAACCTTCCATAGGTCAGTGCTCAGAAAGCTTCATTTAACATTAGGCTACCTGTTATACTTTGTTTTTCTATTTCTTAATTTAATACAAGAAGTCATGTGTTTATCTCCGTTGTCATTAACTTTTTTTTTCAGGAGAATTAGGTCTTGTTTCATTGCTTTTTAATATTGTTCTGTAGGGCTCAGGATATTAAAACAAAGAAACATCATATTCCTCTGGTAGACCGGACCCCTCTGGAGCCCCCACCTGTTGTTGTAGTGGTGATGGGACCTCCAAAAGTGGGCAAAAGCACCCTCATTCGATGCCTGATCAAAAACTATACACGACAGAAGCTTTCTGACATCTGTGGACCTGTGACCATTGTTTCTGGTTAGTTTTGTAATGCAAGATTCCTGACTCATTTACACCTTTTATTATTTGGATGTCATATATCAAAAAACGAATGTCACATTTATTGTAAAACTGATTTATAAATAGAATCAATAAGCTGTGAGGTGACTTTTTTTCTTGTAAATGTTTGTAGGAAAGAAACGCCGCCTGACCTTGATTGAGTGCAACAATGACATCAACAGCATGATTGATTTGGCAAAGGTTGCTGATTTGGTGAGTGCAGGCCTGCGTCATCTGCAAAACTAACCTGGATTAAACTCATTCATCAGTTCTTCGATTATAATGTATTGATAATAGCCTAAAATTAAAGAAATAGATATAAATGTTTGGTGCCTTTAGCTACACCACCAGTCACTATTTTGGAATTGGGTTTTAATTTTTAGGAAATCTCTATTTTTAGAAATTTCTAGTGATGCCAAAATTTTATTCGATACAGTAACAACAAATTATATTATTACATATTGTGAAGTATTATTATTATTATATTTTTAAAATGATTTAATGAATTTAATAAAATAAAAAATACTCCTGTGTTGGCAAAGCTGATATTTCAGGAGCCATTACTCTAGTCTTCAGCGTCACATGATCCTTCACAAATCACGTAATATGTATGGTGGCTTCTGCCATGGTTCTAAAGACTCAAACTCAGTCCGGGGTCTTTGGTGCCATAAGAATAGACTTTATTACA
>JAUMHE010000061.1:11514395-11540749 GCA_032359235.1 Enteromius mattozi
CATACAGACCGAAGCATGTTTATAATAGTAGAATAACTTGATACATATATGGCTATATTAGCCCAGACCACACATGACAAATTTACATCTAGGTTAATAAAAATCTACTTCATATGCTGATTTGGTTTTCTAGGATCATTTACTATTTTTATCAATGTTGAAACTTAAAAAAATTATATTTTTGTAGGAACATACATTTTTTTTTTAAAGAATAATTTGGTTAATAGAAAGCTCAAAGGCATTTATTTAAAGTAGAAATCTTTTGCAACATTATAAAAATATTTGTCACTTTTAATCATGTTGTGCGTCCTTACTGAACAAAATTAGTCATTTATATAAAATAAATAAATCTTTAAACGCTGGTGTACATGTAGAGGCAGTACTAATTGGGCTAACTACAAAACTACAAAGTGGTATTAAAAGTTTTATTAGACTGTTATTACTTGCTTTAATGTTGTGTTTTCCAGTAAGGCAGTATTGATATTTTGACTATTAGGTTCTGATGCTGATAGATGCAAGTTTTGGCTTTGAAATGGAGACCTTTGAGTTCCTGAACATTTGCCAAGTTCATGGCTTCCCTCGAGTCATGGGGGTCCTCACACATCTGGACACTTTTAAGAACAACAAAACGCTCAATAAAACAAAGAAACGCCTCAAACATCGCTTCTGGACTGAAGTTTACCAGGTATGTCAACAACCTGATATGTAACTGACATATCTTTAAAGAGGACTGTCTAGTGTCTGAACATAAAAGTCTTACAGGGTGCCAAGCTCTTTTACCTGTCTGGAATGGTGTATGGAGAGTACCAGACACAGGAAGTTAAGAATCTTGGGAGATTCATCTCAGTCATGAAGTTCAGACCTCTTGTTTGGCGGACCTCTCACCCTTATGTGGTGGCTGACCGGTGAGTGAATTTAAGTTTTATTTTTTATTTTTTATTATTTATGATTTTCTAAGCATATGCTGCCTTTTATAACCAGCAATTTTTCCCCCCTGCACAGTATGGAAGATCTTACTGATCCTGAGGCTATTAGGTTAAATCCCAAATGTGACAGAACTGTCTCTCTGTACGGCTACCTACGTGGGACATTCTTGAAAAATAAATGCCAGGTCCACGTTCCTGGTAAAATATCATTTATGTTTACCAGATTCTTTATAGATATTCAGAGATTTTTTGCAGACAGGTTTTGCTTTAGGATCCAGATTTTACCTTGTACATTATTATGTCTATGTAAATACAAACACATGCATATATTTAAGAAAAATATGTTATATATTTATCTATGATATGAAATATACAAATATTAAAATATAAATGTATATACATGTAAGTATGTTCATAATATATAATGTATGTTTTACATATTTACACATGCATATTATGTAAACAAAAACTTTTTGGGTGCGATTAATCGTTTGACAGCATTAGCTTTGTTACAAAAAGGTTAGGGCACATCACATAACCTGTCTATGTTGGTATCTGGTATTTTATACTTGGTATTGCTCAGCCTTTGTTGTCAGCAACAAAATATTGACTATGGAAACCAATTTTAAGATTTTTATTTTTAAATACTGTTATTTTGAACAGTTTCCACAAAGGTATTATGCAGCTTTTAACTGTTTTAAACACTGATAATAATAACAAATGTTTCTTGAGGACCAAATCAGCATATTAAAATGATCGCTGGAGTAATAGCTGCTAAATTAATCAGCTCTTTCATCACATTAATAAATTAATAGTTTTAACACATTAAAGTAGAAAATGATTTAAATTGTAATAATAGTACACAATATTTTAATCTTAATTTCAATCAACCAAATAAATGTTTTTTGAACGTTATTGTATTTATGGTAACACTTTTACAATAACGTGTCTTTTGTTAACATTAATGTATTAACTAACATGAATGAACATTGATCAATATATTTATTAAAGTATTTGTTCAACTTAGTTAATGTTGGTTAATAAAAATACAGTCATTCGTTGTTAGTTCATGTTAGTTCGCAATGCTTTAAGTAATGCTAACAAGCACAACTTGTCATTTTAATAATGCATTATTAAATGCTGAAATTAACATTTACCAAGATTATTAAACGCTGTGAAGTATCGTTCAATCTTAGTTCATGTTAAATAATGAACCTTATTGTAAATTGTTACCATATTTATTTTGCTGTACTAACTGTGCATGATTATATGGTCTAGAACTACTGATAATTGTGATGTAATTCCATTTATAGGTGTGGGTGACTTCTCAGTGGCGGATGTTAGCTTCCTCCCAGACCCCTGCCCTCTGCCGGAGGTTATTAAGAAGAGAGCGTTGAATGTTAAGGAACGGTTATTGTACGCCCCCATGGCCGGCGTAGGGGGACTGGTATATGATAAGGATGCCGTCTACATCGATATGCCCAGTGGACATGCCAGCCAGCAGCAGGTCAGATTTCAGTCTCAGCACGTCCCCCCCATGACAGCATTACCTACAGTAGATTTAATACCAGACGCAGTAATGTCTGCGGTTTACAGGGCAGTCACAGCTTATTACACCAAGTAATAACACTTTTTACACTCAATTTTGTTCCATCAGTGAATATGACCTTGAGGTTTAAAGACGATTTGTGATCTGATGGATATTAAGTGTTTTAATGGTGTGAGAAATGTCTGTCCCAGGAGGAGGTGCGGCCCACCACTGAACTCGTTCAATCTCTTATTGGCACACAAGCCACTTTGGATGAAAAAATGGCTGCCAGCAAAGTCTCACTGTTCACTGGAACTGCTGCACTGACACCAGAGGAGGTGCAGGAAAATGAGTAAGTTTTGCTAAACAACTCTGATTATATTGTTGGAATGTATGCAAGGATGGTCCCAGTACCTGAGCACCCAGAAGTGACAGCAAAGATGAATAATGTAAACACATTTGGCTTTTTTTCTAGTCACACTTTATTTTAAGCCCCAGTTCTTGCTGTTAACAAATATGTACTTAATAAGTACTAATAAACAGCAAGTATTTTAATAAGTAATTAGGTAATAGTGAGAATTGGTCGATATTCTAAAATGTAACCTTTTTTCTTATGCACTTGGTTGATGTTCTCTGAATTACCCGTCAGGGAACAGAACCCTATGGAAGTCCGAGAATGGGATGAGAAAGCGCAGAGAGAGAGGAGGAGAGCTGTTTTTGCTGATGAAAATGATGATGATGATGAAGATGATGAGGAAGAAGAGAGCAGTGATGAGGAGGAGGAGGAGGAGGAGGAGGAGGAAGAGGATGAGGAGGAAGAGGGGGGGTCAACACTAAAAAAGGAAGATGAGAAAGCAGTTGAGACACCAGCACCTCTTTTAAAGAAACGGAAGTTTGAGAAACCCGTGGAGATGCCTGCATTTGCTGATAGTGATGATGAGCTGGAAAAGGGTGAAGGAGAGGACAGCGAAGAGGAGGAGAGTGATGAAGAAAATAAGGAAACTGAGGAAGTGGAACCTGCAAAAAGAAGCTCGGGTCCAGACTCTGGTCTCTGCTCAGAGGAAGATGATGAAGATGAAGATCATTCTGATGTGGATGAAGACGGAGATGGAATTGTAAAATCAAAGATGTCCTCCAAGCATCCAGAGGAAGAAGAGTTAGACACAGAGGATGCCGAGATGGGTTATGAAACTGCAGGTACTTTCTCTTTGAAAAATAACAATATTAAAAATGTAAATGTAACTAATCAGTTATATTCTCCCAAATGCTTCCAACATGATCAGATTTTATTTGTTTTGAAATTATGTTTTGTAATTTAATCCAGTTAAATCCAATTATAAAGTAAATCATTATTGTATCTTTTCCTCAAATTATCCCCTAAGCTATGTTTATTTATACTGATTTTCCCCAGGAAAACAGCTTTGTGCTGTTTTATTATTATTAGTAAATTTTGCTGCTCTGAAAGCCCCTCCTGAATATGCTAAATATGTTGAATTTTTTTGTGGATGTTTATGTTGAAGGAGCGCTACGGTGGAAGGAGGATTTAGCCCAGAAAGCATCAGAGGCATATTTAAGACATCAGCTTGCGGCACCAAACCTGCGCAAACTAGTGTACGGCACAGGTGAGTTTCTGAACTTCTAGTTCACTAAAAAATACAATTTTTAAATTATGTACTTACCCTCATGTCATAGAAATAAAAGTCTTAGAAATTTTAAAGACTCTTCAGTCAGCCATGTCCATGTAATGAATACTCATAGTGATGTCTGTTAAGCTGCAAAAAAGGGGTAAATACACTGTAAAACTGCATGGCCTCCACATGACTTGTGTAAGTCTTTTCTGAATCTAAAGCCATATTTTATTTATTAACTACATTTTTTATTTGCTACTTATTTATTATTTACACAGGGAAGGAAAGGTTGATGGTTCATATGCGTATAAGGACTGAATATTTAATTCATTTACATGAGGCACCCAAATCTCTGAGCTATAATCAATATGCTGTATGTATGTTTGTCAGTGGCCGAGGAGGAAGAGGAGGATTCTAATGATGAAGAAGAGTTGGGCGGTTTATTTAAAGTCAGTCGACCAGAGAAGAGTAAGAAAGTACGAGCAGATGCGATGGACTGCTCTCGCTTTCACCCAGACAGCAGCCATGACTGGGATCAGGAGGAGGTGAGATGCAGTACAAAATCACACTTGCGTATACATGTAAATGTATTTGCATAATGTATGTAAATATGCCATTTGTTGTCTATGTCCTTTGCATTTTTATAAGAACTGTGTATTTTCAGATGCTGGCCTCTATCAGGGACTGTTTTGTGACTGGAAAATGGGAGGAGGATAAAGATGCTGCAACACTGCTGAAGGAAGATGGTAAGAAAACTAAATGCAGACTTGGTATAAAGACACGTGAAATTTCACTGGCTGGATATTGACCACTGAAGCTGTGGTACTATGCCATTTTTAGGGCCGTCCTTGACTAAGGATTTTTCTGGTCGACTAGTCGGTTATTTAAGCATTAGTCGACTAATCGCATATTTACTAATGAACCATTCAAATCATTATAATTGTCATTACATAGTGTCTTTACAGATGCATAACTCTCATCTGTATGACCAAAAATGAGCATTATTTTAAGAGCAGTGAGCTGCTACTCATGCTCCAACCAGACACTTCAACAGTGCATATCTCTCTGGGTTGTAAAGTTGCTAATACTTATACATTTCAGATGACGAGCCCCTATTTGAGGTCTATGAATGATAGACGAGCATTTGGATGTCCTGCCAGATGTACTGTATTACCATAGACTAGCCATTAACGATCTGTAGTCACTCACTGCTTGACTGATTTCAACTAATAAAAATTTAGTCAACCAAAAGCCTCTTCTGGTCGACTATAAGGGGCAGCCCTAGACATCTGTGTTTTATGTTTTTCCTTCCTTTTTGTTTTACTAGATGAACTCTATGGAGATTTTGAAGATATGGAAACAGGAGAAGTTCACAAAGCAAAGACTGGGAAAAAAGATAAAGCTGAGGTATAAAAATCAAACAGCATTATCATCTGAAAAATTCTTGTGGTGCTTTTTATTTACTGCTTATTTGTTATTTAAACACAGGGAGAGAGTGATGATGAAATAAATGATGATGATGAAGAGGAGGAGGCTCCCCAAGTGAAACTTGATGATGATGAAGTTCAAAGGAACAAGCGTTTGGAGAAAAAGAGACGCTTAAAAGAGAGGTTCGATGCACAATATGATGATGGCGATGCTACATACTTTGATGACCTGAAGGAGGAGATGCAGAAACAGGCTGAGGTCAGAGGTCAAAGTTGAGACACGATCAGCCTCCTTGCAGAGGAGAGCAAAAATTATACTTTTTTTTGTGTGTTTCCTTTTTTATAACCTAAATTAGCTTAAAGCATTTTAATTTTAGATTCACTTATTTATTTGAATTTGTCTTATTAGATTTAAGCAATGTTACAAACCTATATGCATTTCTTTGTTTCTGTGGAATACAAAAAAAAAGAAAAAAAAATATTTTGCAAAATTTTCCAGTGTTTTGTCCATACAATTGTTTTTTTTGTTATTTTTACCCCATTGTATGGTCAAAATCAGCTGAAATGTTTTTCAAAATATCTTTTACTCATTTCACAGAAGAATAAAAGTTATACAGGTTTGGAATGACATGAGGGTAAAAAATATAATACCAAAATTAAAATTCTACCTTTAAGCAAGCATTTTATTTATTTTATAAAATAATATATATATTTATTTTATTAATTTTTATTTATTTGTTTCTGTGTAGTTAAATAGGCAGGAGTTTGAAGACATGGATGATGAAGTCCGTGTTCAGTACGAGGGCTTCAGGCCAGGCATGTATGTTCGTGTGGAGATCCCCGCTTTACCTTGTGAGTTCGTCACCAACTTTGACCCCCACTATCCCGTCATTCTTGGCGGATTGGGCCCCAGTGAGGGCAATGTTGGCTACTTGCAGGTAAGTCTGAAGGGATTTATTTTACTTTCTTGTAGTGCATATTTTACAATATCTTAATCACATATTTTACAACTTCTTGTGTAGTTGATAACCTTGTGAATAAAGTGAAGGGCACTTGCTTTAACTCCAGGCTTAAATGTCATTACAAGGCTGGACTGGGTAAAAACATTCAGGTCCTTTCTTTATCTCCTCCACACAGATGCGTCTGAAGAAACACCGTTGGCACAATCGTATCTTGAAAACCCGTGACCCTCTCATCCTGTCTTTGGGCTGGAGGCGCTTTCAGACCATTCCCCTCTACTACATTGAGGACCACAACGGGCGTCACCGCCTGCTCAAATACACACCTGAACACATGCACTGTGGAGCCTCCATCTGGGGTGAGAGACAAATCTTATACATTTCTCTAGTATTTAAATCTGCATGCTCATTTTCACTGTTTTTACATTCAGAGTACATTTGCAGTCATTTAATACTCAAAGTTAATATTTAAAACAGTGATATATACTGGCCTGGTTTCATAGAAAGAGCTTAGGCTAAGCCTGGATTAGGCCATAGTTCTTAAGTAATTTTATAAATATGCCTAAGGAAAAAAAAAACATTACTGGTGTGCATCTTAAGACAAAACAAAGGCTCTGGCATGTTTTGAGATCAGTCAGTGCAAGTTTCTTTCAATTGAAACATCTCAGATTTACATTTAGTCTAGGAGTAGGCTTAAGCCTTGAAACCGGGAGACGATGTAATAACACTGTATAATGTTATGTTTAGCAAATCTAAAAATGAATGTCCATTTTCATACTGGAGTATAGTGTGACAAGTGAAATTCACTAGCATCATTTAAAACGATTCTTTAAATTTTAATCTTAAATTAACAAATTTAAATCCTTTATTCTATTTAATTATACGTAGTATAGAACTTTTTATTTTTGTCCATTAATGCATTTAATGGCTTATGGAAATTTTATCTGTAATAATATCTTATTTTCTGGGGTAACCCCATGCCTAAATGTTTAATTACATGGGTATTTTATTCATATTGGTGTATCCGAAATAATAATATATTATATAATAATAATAATATAACAATGCTTTTTGTCCTAGGCAACTCCATGCCATATATTTATTTTCAATTCAGTTATTTTATAGAAATTTTTACTATTGGTGCTTTTGTCATTTAAAAAAAAAAGAAAAAATTTGCCTGGGGCAACTCGATGCCATTATTTTATTTTAAGAATAATTATAAACTGTATAGAATTTTAATATTGTTAATATATAGATATACAGTACTGGTGCATCCATAATATTATTATTATTAATGTTTTTTTTTTTTGTTTTTTTTCATTTTGGATAATTCTTGGAGAATGTGCCATACATACATCTTGCCATACATTTTCAGTTTAATTCTAAATTGTATTGAATTTTAGTATTACTTATGAGCATATTTGTGAGCATTGTAATATTGGTGTTATCGGTAATAATAATAATAGTTTTTATGTAAGGTTCAATACCATCCTATAATTTCCTTTTCATTGTAATAAATAAAAAAAAAAAGTTTATTTTAAAAGGGTCTATTTATGGATAATTGGCCATGGGGATAATTACCAGCATATTGATATTTTCATGATTCTTTTTTTTTGTCTAGGGCACCTCTATGCTGTATTATTTAAGAGCAGTTTGGTACAATCTCGCTGACTGTCCATTTATTAGTTGTGAAGCACTACTCTGTTACTCGCTTCTCCTTCTTGTCATGTAATGCACACCACACTCTTTCTTTCTGCTCTTGTACAGGGCCTATAACACCCCAGGGTACAGGCTTCCTGGCTGTGCAGACGGTCGGAGGTATTAAGGTAAGACACCAGCATATGATGAGAGCGCAGGAGCAGCCTGGGTCACAGTTTCAGTCCGAGTCCCCAGTTTGACAACCACAGCCAGATGAAAGGCTTCCCTTTTTGTCTTGGACTCATCCTATCTTATTTCCCCTCAGGCCAATTTCCGCATCGCTGCCACAGGAGTGGTTCTGGACCTGGACAAATCAGTTACAATTGTGAAGAAGCTCAAACTGATTGGATACCCTTATAAAATCTTTAAGAACACCTGCTTTATCCAGGTAGGGAGTCCTGCAGAGTCAGGAGTTTCTCCATAGCGTAGCGGCACAGCACACTAGGGAACTATAGAAATGTACACCTCATGCTCTCTCTGAATAATTGGACCCTCTCATCTTTGCTTATAACTTTCTCTCTCTTTTTTTTTGCAACTCTAAGGGAATGTTTAACACCGTCTTGGAGGTTGCGAAGTTTGAGGGAGCGTCCATCCGCACGGTCAGTGGCATTAAAGGGCAGATAAAGAAAGCCTTGCGCACCCCGCAGGGCGCCTTCAGAGCCACTTTTGAGGACAGACTACTGATGAGTGGTGAGTCATACTTGTTTTTCTATTTATAAATATTTTTTGTTGCTGCAGTATGTATTTATTTGACTTTTTATATAATGAGCTGCGCTTAGGGAGTTCAATGTGCTTTATTTATCAGAAAAGTCTGCAAATGTAATGACTCCCAAGAATCTCTGTTGTACATAAACAACCACCTTGTTAAAATGGAGGGGCATTATTGCTGATTATTATGCTCCTCTCTGGAGAGACGGGCATGTGGAAAATCCTGCAGTGAGGCGGTTTGCGTATTTGAGGCTTATTAGGTCTACTGCATGTTTTGTTAGATGATGATTGTTTTTATTAGGGCTGCAAAATTAATCTGAATAATAAATGGGAATCATGTTATGGCCTTGTGCATTGTTAAACTGCAAAAGGCTGTAATTTAATCAAGATGTGACATGCGCACAGCTTGCACTATGTGTTTCAAAGCGAAGGTGGATCACTCTGCTTTCTGTATTGCACTATGCATAGCTTAATCCAAGCACAAGCAAAAGATGTTTTGCATAATTTCAAACATTATTACATATACAAATCCAAATATAGAAATAGAACATTGCAATGGGGAGCACAATACAGCTGATATTAGACAAAGACAATATTTTTTACCAAATATTATAGCTTTAAACTTTATATATGTTTGTGTGTGTGTGTAGATATTGTGTTCCTGCGTTCCTGGTATCCAGTCTCGGTTCCTCAGCTGTATAATCCAGTTACATCTCTACTGATGCCGGTTGGACAGAAGGACACATGGGCAGGCATGAGGACCATCGGACAGCTTAAACACGACCTGGGTATCCGCAACAAACCCAACCAGGACTCACTGTACAAGGTAAGCCCTCTTACAGAAAAGCTGAGTTACCAGTGACTTATTATTATTATTATAATTATTATTATTATTATTATTATTATTGTTATTATTCACTCTTGTCTTATCTTTGAATCCCTTCAGCCGGTTGTAAGGCAAGTCCGACACTTCAACACCCTCCACATTCCCAAAGAGCTGCAAAAGGCCCTCCCCTTCAAGAACAAACCCAAACAGATGCAGGCCAAAGGTAAAACCCCGCGAGACCTGCAGAGACCGGCTGTCGTGCGAGAGCCCCACGAGAAAAAGGTGCGTGCTGTCAGATTTGTCCGTCTCTGTTTTACACATGTCATGCTTTTGTAACTCCAGTGAGCTTTTTTTTACTGTCATTACACAAAGACAGTTTTAATATCCACTATTAGTCTAAAGTTAATCCACCAAGGAAGCCTCCAGAATTTTGGATGTGAAATATCATATTCCTTTAATCCATGTCCCTGGCAAATACCAAGATGGCTTGCTGGCCAATTTCTTTACCAATCCTCTTTGAAATCCTCCTGTCTGAAAAGATGACACAGGGGGTTACATTTTTAATCAATTTCTTCTCTTACTCCTTGTTCCAAGATGTGCTAGGCATTGACATGAGAAAGTAATAAAAGAGTTTTTAATCACAATCGTCATTTCATCATAAAGACTTTTTTTTTTTTATAATTCCTTTAGAGGTTAGGGGTATTAATTCTTACAACTAAAAGATTTTATTCAGTTACAAAACATTAATTACATGGACAAGACGCTCAGAGGACCACAAGGTTAGGAGCCTGGAACTCTTCTGTTCTTTCATCATTCTCACTCTCTGTTGGATCTTTTTGTGAGGATCATTGCATATTAACCATCAAATAAATAGATCACTCCCCAAATAAAAAGTAGTAATAATTCCATACATGACATCAACAAAGCTGGTTGTGTAGAACAGAAAAATATACAGTATACATACATACAATATACATAATTACAGTACTGTGCAAAAGTCTTACAGCCACTAGTATTTTCAGCAAATAAGTAAGTTTTAAGTAATTGATTTCTATCTTTTGCTGTAGTGTGTCAGTAGGAAATAGCAGCTTACATTTCCAAACATTCATTTTGCCGTTCTTTGTAATAGTCCAGGGAGATTTTGGTTTTCACAAGGAGTCTGACAGCAGCCAGTGCTCCACACTGAGATCTGCTCATGTCTCAGCTTTATAAATATGACCTCTCCACCTTTTCCACCAGGTGGCAGCATTGCTTGATGCTCTGGGCTCAGTCTACGCATACAAGAGCAAGAAGGCGAAAGCAGAACAGCGCGCCAAGCACAAAGAATTCCTGAAGCAGAAAGAGAAACAGGATGCAGAAAGGCAGAAGAGGCTGAAAGAAGAGAGAAAGAAGACATACCGTGCAATGGGACAGAAAGAGAAGAAGAAACTCAAATCCAGCCTGAAGGGAGCATCCAAGGACAATTGAGTCTACCTCACACCTGATTCTGTTAGACTGTGACTCCAGGCCCATCGGATCAGGGTCTGTTACGCTCTTGGTTAGACTGTTTGAAATGCGCCATAATTCGATTCCCACACCGGGTGCTGTTACTGAGCTGGCTCAAGAGCTGAGATGATGACACTGCAGGAGACCCGATGGCTTTTGCTGAAGTCTGAAAAGATACAATCTCCCTAGAAACAAGAACAATAAAACTGCCTGGTTAACTTTTAGTGATTTTTTTCAGATTTTTTATCTATTAAAAAATATAGAAATGCTTTACAATAAGGTTCAGTTTGTTCATATTAGTTAATGTATTGGGTATATTGAACTAACAGTGAACATTTACAATCTAGATTAATTCATAAATACAACTGCTTATGCGTTAATTCATGTTCGTTCATAATGCATTAACAAATGTTAACTTGTGTCAGTACATGTATAAATTAATCTACATTTAATAAAAGATTGTTCACTGTTAATGTTTACTGTTACACTCAATAATATTAACGAATTGAACCTTTTTGTGAAATCCAACCAAAAAAATATATACATCAATTTCTTACTGAAACATACCACAGTCGCATAAACTGCTTATATTTGTTTTATTCTGCTTGTTTTTAATAAAAATCATTGTGCGACTGGAAAAATGGGAAGGAAATGGCATTTGTTGACAGATAAAAGGGTGGGATGCTTGTCAACATTCAGTGGCATGAGCTTGTAATGAATTCTTGAGCAGGGGCTGTAGGTGCCCACTAGCATTCTCTGTAATAGCCTGCTTATTGGCATGTAGATTTTGTCCTGGGCCCTGTTATTTTAAGCGACAACCATGTTTTTTAGGGTTTATTACTGAGTTGGAGTGAATTTCCTTGCTGTTGTGGGCTATTGAGTCAGATATAAACCGTTGCCTGCTGCTGAGCACTTTCCAGAATATGTTGTTTTTCCTCACAAAGCAAAATGGCAGGTTGAAAACCTATGAATAGCAACTGAACTGCGATATGTCAGCAACAGGGGTTGTATGGACAGATGTTCAATAGTGCGGGGAGTGTCTCCATATGTGTGATAGCGATTTATTGATGGGGTGATTAAGCATGTGAGGTGTTTCTGTGTCTTTAGAGGAAATAAACATCACTGACAGTGTTCTGCACAACCAAGAGTCTCTGAGGACTAATACATATCTGTCATGAAGTCTCCAAACAGTAGCAATTAACAGCACTGTTTTGTTCTTCAATTGTCTTATGCTTGGACCAGCTGGCAGTAATCACAAAACCAGCCAGACCACTAACATATTGACTTTAGGACGGGTATATCTAAAATAGATTATATTGTAATAACAGACTGTCATGGAAGAATTAGTCCTAATTGAAATAATGGCTGTCTCTGTGAACGGCTGGACAGAATACACTGGAAAAAATAGTGGAAAATGTGTCTATAATCAGAATGCCTGTAATAATAAGCACAGAGTGTTTCACAGAAACAAAATGAAGCACACTATATAGATCTAGTTTGTTGCCAGCAAGTCCCTTAAACAAAACTCTGTGTGACTAAGGATTTGATGCCACTGACCTGACTCTGGCAGTGTTGTTGTTAACGAAAACTAAAGTGACTGAAATTAATTTTTGTTAATTGAAATAAATCTGAAATAATAAATTAGTGTTTCTTTGGCAATTTGAAGCAGTATAATACTAAAATGGCCAACTTTAAATGCAGATAAAAGCTAAAAATAAATGTAACCATTATTTATATATATGACCAAACCACATGCAATTAAAGGTAAACCACTTAAATGTAATTCATATTAATAAAACTATAATACTATATAGAAACTAGTATGTATGTATATATATATATATATGTAAGTTATTATTTTTTTTATTATTATTATTATTATTATTATTAAAATAGCAGTGGACTTTGGTAAATTCAGTCCTCTTTTTACAAACTTTGTAAACGTCACTTTGTATTCACCCTGGTCCATTTCAGTAAACTGAATGATTGTGTTATTAGGCGCTATTGGTTCTGGCTGAGATTATGTGGTTGCCCATACTGTTGAAAGAAAAGCTGATTGTAGTGGGTCTGAAGACTCTGCAGGCCAGTCAAACTTAACTTGAACAGCTTAAATTAAGTTTAGTCTCTTTTATTAATTGTCTTCTGTTTTTCCCAAGGTTGTGCATTTTATCTCACCATTATTTTGAAATGTATTGCAAAGTGCTGTGTCTTGTCATTGTAACTAATCAAAGTCAAGCTTCATTTGGGCACCTTAGCAATTTAAGGACACAATCACCTAGTTATCACCTATTTTGCTACTCCTAAATAAAGATGAAGAAAACAAATCAATGTTTTTTCCCCAAAGGTTGTTGGTTCCAAACCTCATGTACTCTGCAGGCCAGTCAAACTTAGCTTGAACAGCTTAAATTAAGTCTTAGTCTCTTTTATTAATTGTCTTCTGTTAAGTCTAGATATACCAATTTGGTTGTTGGTTCCAACCCTCATGTATAGTTTTGCAATGCACATACATTTTTTTAGAAACAGGCACTGCAAATGTTCAACAAAATTTATTTTTGTTTATTTATTGCTATTGTTGAGTAGGTGTATCATTTTTAGTCAACTTGGCCATGTTTGGGTAAAGATCATTGGGTCAGTTGAATGCATGTCGGCATCACGTTACATTGGCTGGCGTTTGAAAGGAACTCTTTGTGTCTGGGGTAATGGCTTGGTTACTGTTTTCTGACTGTCATCGGTTGCCTGGTACTGTTTATCAGTAAATATCTAATTTTCCATTCTCCTTATCAATCGCTGATGGCCATCAGAAAAACACCTGCTTGACTGGAAACATACGGGTAAACTGAAACTGCCTTTCCCATGTTTTTTCCATAGTCTTTCATCACAGTTTCTCTGTCTGTTACCCTGCACCTCTACTCCAGTGTACACTGTGTTTATCAGGTCTTTGTTGATGCCATGCACTTCACAGTAACCCAATCCCCCTTTACGCATCTGTGTGAGTGTGCAGGAAGTCAGAGAGGTTACTGTTGGTGCTCAGGGACATGGGACATGCGGAATCATAGAGGTACACTTGTGTAGGCTGAAAGTTGGCAGAAAGACTAGCGTTTGACACATTACGGGGTTGAGAGGGTCACACTATGCATGCATATGCACAGACGTTTCGTTTTTAGTTGCATACCAATGTTTGGTTAACTTATATTTTGACCGATAGAAGACCTGGAACAAAACTCTTTAAAGTAGTAGTTCATCCAAAAATGAACTTTTACTCCCCCTCAGGCCATCCAAGAGGTGGATGAGTTTATTTTGGAGAAATTTAGCATTGCATCACTTTCTCACCAACAGATTCTTTGTAATTGAATGAGTGCCGTCAAATGAGAGTCCAAACAGCTGAGTAGAAAATCACGATAATTCACAAAGTCTTGTAAAATGAGTGAATACATTCATTGTTAAGATGTTTTTAACTTCAAAACTGTTGCTATCCTCTAAAATACAACTCATCTATCCATAATATTGCTTACTCCAGTGAAAAAGTCCTCTCATCTGAATCAGGAGTGAAATATGCAGAGACATTTTGATATGAGAGGACAACAGGGGATGGACATTTTCACTAGAGGAAGCATTATATGGATGATGGACTGTTTTGGCCAGAAGCCTTTGTCCTTAATGATGGATTAAGGGCACAGCTTTTCACTTCACAAAGCTTTAATTGATGGACTGGAGTCGTATGGATTACCTGTGGTTTATTGTGATGTTTTATCAGCTGATTCTGACATTCTTGAGCATGTCCCAAAACACTACCAGCTTGATTTTTCAGCAGGAACAAAGAAGTGCAAAGGTGCAAGATTTGCAGTGTTGGTATATATTTTTTCGTGGGTGGAGCCTATCTGGTGGCAGAAAATGTGAGTTTTCAAGTAGCAGTCTATGGAAGCCATAGAATAATTAAAAAAATAAAAAAATTTAAGTTTATATTTCAAAATTTTGACTTTATTTTCACAATTCTGATAAGGAAAATCAACTTGTCTATATCCCTGACTTCTGCCGATTTTTACCTCAGAGTTGACAAACTTATTTTTGTTGAGTTAAATCAAGTTATACAGTCAGAACTAGGAAATATAATCTTGCATTTGCGAGAAAAAAAATCAAAATTGTGAGTTAAAAGGTAAAGGTAAAATGTTAATAGTAATAGGTTTAAATATTTCATGCTGTAACTGTGTATACAATATGTCCCCTATCAACTGCATATTATGTGAATCTTTTGTAGACCTATTGTTTAAATCAAATTTATGCTTTAACAATAGAGGAATCGTAGCATTTTCTTCCATAGTTGGTCTGTTTAAAAAATCTGTGTTTAGCTTCAAATGACATCTTTGATGACAGTATTGTATCAAAATTATCTGCATATGATTCTGGCATCCAAAGGCACAAAAATATTTTTTTTCTCCTATTGCATTCACCCGTTTTGCTCCACTTGTTACCAGTGTTTTTCTGCCACCGCAATACACAGCTGTAAGTGACGTAACTGTGACATCTATTCCAAATTGGTCTATTTAGTTCTGTATGCTTAAAGTGTAATGTGACCTCACTGTTTCTATCGCCCACATGTAAACCGGATAATTAAATGAATGCAAATAAAAAGTGTTTATTTACATTTGACAGAAGAAGCTTGGCAGACTATAAATAAAAGCTGAGCCATGCTGTTGAAAGGATGTGAAAGCAAGAAACACAGTAGCCAAATTGAGATTCACAACCATATACTGTAAACCATCACAGAAAAAGCCCTCCATAGTCAGCCGTGGAGCTTCTCGGCCTGCAGGGATCCTGGAGTAATTCTCCTCCAGACGTCGTGATCACTTCCTCCTGCAGGAAAAGCAGACCATCAGCCAACAAAACCAACATCAGTCTGAGCAACGCTATCAATCCTCTGCATCAAACGCACAGATGGAAGGACAGGTGTGCTCGCCACATCCATGTTCCTCTTGCCCCATGGGGTCTGCAACCGCCTCATGAGCGTGTTTCTGTCACGCCACAACAGTAGTACTAGTCTGTAGTTCCAGCTTACCTTATGGAAGTCGATGAGGTCTGCTAAAGTGGCATGGCGGTTCTGGTCTACACCCAGGAAGCCGTAAAAGTCACCCGATGCGTCAATGAGGAAGTGCTTAAAGCCTGAGGTGCTGCGGTATGACAGCGTGTAGCCCCAGATCCTCTCACTCACTCTGACCAAGAAACAGCCCTCTGCTGCATTTGCTAGCAAAGCCTCTGACTCCTGCCGTGATATTATTCCTGCAGAGGCAGGAGACAAGTGACAGTGAGAAAGACAGATGGAGAGCCGGAGACGAGATGAGGCAAAGTAACAGACAGGAAGAGGCAGATATGGAGAGAGATTGAGTGAGAGTGCGGCTGAAAGTACAGGTGTTGTGCTCTGATCTTAAAGTGATGCTTGCAGTGCTCTCTTGTTTCCTGGTCAAATGGCATCACTCAGATGGTCATTAATCTTATCATTGTCCAATCAGAGGCCACACACTGCAGCTCCAATCATCCTAGCACAAGAAGTCAATTATTGAGTTTTTCTGTCTGCATTTCTTTTCCTCTCTCTGTCTCTTTCATTATTATTTTCTCGATTTAATCGATGGCTTTTCTTCACTGCAACCACTAAACTACTGCCCGTTCCCACGAAACTGTGACTTCTGAGTCCGTTTCTAAAAAAATACATCAGAGGAGTTTTTTTTTTTACGTGACTCCTGTCAACGTTGCCCCAGTGCAATGAACTCTTTGGAGTGCATCAGCGGTACCCTAGCACCGGTCAAGCGCTGTAATGTGTTACTTGAAGTTCAAACAATTTCAACTCCAACTTCTACTGACCCTGCTTGCCACTGACCTTTTGAAGTGCAGTCAATGGTTAACAGACAGTTTTCATGATGTGTCTTTGCAATCTTTTGCAATCTTTTTGTCTTTTTCTTGCTTTCCAGCTATGCTTGTAATTTTTTTTTATACATGATTTTTCCTCTTTTGGCTCTTTCATCTGTCTTTCCACTGCCATTCAAAAGTTTGTGGTACGTAGGATTTGTAATTTTTTTAAAAAAAGTCTCTAATGCTCAAATAATACAGTACTATTGTAAAATATTATTACAAATTAAAATTAAAAAGTTTTCTAATTTGCTATATTATAGTATGTAATTAATTACTTTGCACAGCTGTATTTTCAGCAGCCATTACTCCAGTCTTCAATGTCACATGATCCTTTAGAAATCATTCTAATATCCTATTTTGGTGCTCAAGAAACATTTCAGTGTTGAAAACAGTTGTGCTGCTTGATATATGTGTGGAAATCATGATATTTTTCAGGATTGTTTGATGACCTGCAAGTTAATAAATGTCTTTTTGTCATTTTTGATCAATTTATTGTGTCCTTGTAGAAAAAGGTGCTTAAAACTTACTGACCCCAAACCTAGATATTTTTATATTTTTAAAGAATTTGTCATACGTTTTGCTGTTTGTCCGACATTTATTTGCTAATTATTTTTCTGAAATTGTCATTGTTTATGTGTTGCATCATTTTACTTTGCTAAATGTCAACCCCCATGTAAGGTGTCCTTTGCTTTCATAGTTTGTGTTCATTTTAATTTTAATGCAATCTTGTGAAATCATCCATGTGATGCTATCTGCTGTTTGCGTGAAGGTCAAAGGGTGAAAGCATGCTTGTAATAAAGCCCTGATGTGAGCTGTAAAAAGGAACATTCTAGCCCTCTTTACCATGGAACCAGGGTGCGATGGCATTGCTACTTCGCTCATATCCTGCTCGTCTCGGTCTCTGCTCCTCTTTAAACCACCGCATGATGGATTCACGAGAGTTGGGCCTGGGCGGACGAATCCAGACTGGGCTGAAAAACAGTAGAAGATAGTATTGTGTTGTTTAGTTAGCACTGAAATGTAATTTCCTCTATATTAACTTTTTTTGTTCCAATACAAGCTCGCAAAAAATAAATGGGATGTGGTCGAGATCATTTATTATTGATCTGGTTATTGATTTTACCATTCCGCGAGCGACTGTGTAACTGGACTGCTGTAACGTCGGTGTTGTCTGCGCCTGTAATGGCCTGAGGTAAGTTGACCAGAACTAGCTGCAGGTGAATGGCTGGCCTCAGCTGGAGGGGTCGGGTGTTCAGGGGCCGCGCCGTGCTTTCGGTTGTGACCTGATCCGTTCAGGTGTGTGTTATGGAACAAGCCGCTGAGTCCAGCCACCAGGCCCTTCTCGATAGCCCGCAGAGACTGGCGCTTGTATTCATCTCTAGCCCGCCGTGCCTTGCACTTCATCTCCTCATCCGCTGCCTTGGAGCGTCGCACTGTGGGAAGCGGAGAGAAATTTGAATAGAAATAAGCTACTTTGTATTAGAGCAGCCAAACTACCCATTTTCTTTCCCATTCCGTTTGTTCTCTCACATTGTTCCTGCCATTCTTTGTCATCTCTCTCGCTCCTCTTTTCCTCCTGCTTCAGAGAGATGTACAACTCCTTTGCTCTCCTTGCCTCCGTTTGTCGGATTTCTTCCTCGCCTCTCTGTCTCTCTTCCTCTTCATATTTCTGTAAAAAAGGATAAAGAATCAGCTCTAGCTAACACAAAGGCACAGAAGTTTCACACCGCCTTGCTTTAGTTTTCTCATTTTCGGTGTCATTAAGCTTTGAAGATAAATGATTAATTTGGTGGACAATGTCATTAACCCAAACATCAGTGCTTTCAACTCTATTATAGATCAGCCGTACAAATGTTGGCCTTGTGTCTCAGAGATCACTATCTACATTCTGAGAGGTTGCCAACTTTTAAATAATTCATTCTCTGAACATGGAACACATAGTAATTAAGCCTAATTAACCTCGATCTCTATTATGAGACTATGATTAAAGGCCTGGTTGAAGAATAAATGCAAGGACCCTTAACTATTAGATATCTTGTCACAATTGAGTCACTGAGATCACGATTGGCATGCAATTTTTTTTAAGGGGTTATACATTTATTATAAAGGTAGTTACAATAAGTAGCAGTCACCCATGAAAAAAAATAAATTAGTGATTAGTAATTTATGTATGTGTAAGACATGTTAATGAGACCAACCTGTGTTATTTTAGTAGAAATTACTGCTAACTACTATATAACTACTATAAAATGTATTAATACAAATAGGTTTTTATTTTTATTTTATATATCTGAGCTTTATTTTTAATTTTGTGGTGTTTTGTCATTTTTATACATTTTTATGTATAATTTTTATTTATTTTTAAATCAGTTTAGGTTTTTGCTATTTTAGTACATCAAGCGAAACTAAGCAAAAATAAGAATTGTTGTTTTGAAACTAGCTGAAATAAGATGCATTTATATATTATTTTATTTTATTTCAGGTAATGTTCATTTCATTTCAAGTAAAAATGGTTTAGTTGTAGTGTATATACTCTTATTTTTTGTTGTTGTTTTAATTTTTCCGCGCTGGCTAATTAGACAGATGTCTTTGCCTCAAGCAAAGGTTTTTAGAAATTCAAGTTTTCGAAAACGCTATTCATTTTCTTAATTTGTAAAACTTTTTAATGAGGACAAGTGTAGTTTTAAAATCCACTTGGCTTTAAAATCTGAGGGAACACGAGGCATGACGCAGCATTTGATGTTTTGTTTAGAACTGTGTCACTCTTTCAAAAGATGCATAAAATATTCTGTGTTTTTGTCATATACTCAAAGGAACATATTCCAGCCAAACCCACCTTCAGTTCCTCTCTAATGCGATCTTCCTCTTCTTCCTGCTTGGCTGCCTTTCTGTCATCTGTCTCCTCCTTCCATTTTTCTGCCACGAAGCGAGCCTTTTCCTTCGCCATGGCATCTCGAAACTTCTTTTCAATCTCTGCCTCCTTCACACGCCTCGGGAAATTCAGCAGGGGTTGAGTGATGCACTTTCCATCCCTCTATATTTCTATCATTATTACCCTGCACCCCCCCACCCCCCACCCCCCCACCCTGCTCTCTCTCTTTCTCTCTCTCATTTTTTTAGCTGAATCACATCTGTCAATCTTCACCCACCCCTAATGTCCCACTGCTCCCATCCCTTGACCCTGTCCCACGGTTCTCTCACCGGAGCTCCTGTGCCTCTCGCTGGGCCTGCTTCCTGGCTCTCTCCTCCATCAGTTCTTCCACAATGTCTTCAAAGGGCTTGTCCCCCGGGGCCTCCCCCATTACCCATACCCACACCTCTCCATCCGAGCCCAGAAGCCACTGAATGCCTCTGCAGTCGCCTGGGAAGAGACAGCAAATATGAAAAAACATATTTCCTCCACTTTCCAGACCCATCAGACCGTATTCAGATAAGATAAAGACAAAATAACAGAGACGGTGCGACAAAGCTAGAAGAGATTATCCTACCGGGATCCTTTTTACGCTGCAGGAACATGACAACTGAACAAGATAATGTAAGAACTTTTGAAAACAAGAGGACATTAACTGTCAGCTCACAGACACAATCAGTGACGCCCTTTGATGCAGTGAGATTGCTCTTGCAATATGATGTAAACCTAATCCTGCTCATTTGCACTCCTGGCTTAAAGTTGCAGCGTGTCGTTTTGTAGATATACTTTCTCCTACACCTCTTTAGTATGCAGAGACAATAATACTACATTTAATTGGTTGATTTTCTGAGAAAAACTGTGGTTCTGAACCAGACCTATACACAGCAACATTGGTTCTGTGGAGTTTGAGGTGGAATCTGTGTCAGAACAAGGGAGGTTGGAGAAGTTTTCAAACCTGTTTTAAAACAATCTTTATTTCTACATTTTTCATTTGGTGATGCTAATGGAACAAAATGACAAACTTTAACCTCACAAGACAATCTATGAAGAAACTGTTTTCTATTTAATTTTGAAAAAAAAATGATAATGACTTAATAACTACTTTAAAGGGCAAACTAATTTGAACTTTTAAAACACTAACTTGAAATGCTTATGATAATCAAAAGAAATTAATACTTTTATTCAGCAAGGACGCTTTAAAGGACGCTGGTCTAAAGTGACAGTAGCAAAATAGTTCTGTTTCAAATAACTGCTGTTCTTTTGAACTTTCTGTTCATCAAAGAATACTGAAAAAGATCTCCAGAAAATATTAAACATCACAAATGTTTTTAGAACTGCTAATAATTCTCCAGCACCAAATCAGCATATTATAGATGAAAGATGAAAAGACTTGAGTAATGGCTCTTAAAAATTCGGCTTTGCTACCACAAGAATAAATACAACTTATACAATAGTAAAATAGAAAGAATTTAGTAGTAATAATATTTTAACTATATTTTTAAACTGCATTTTTGATCAAATAAATGCAGCCCTGGTGGATGCAAACTTTGAATAGTAGTGTATCTATAAATACCAAAGAACATTACAGGACATAATGTATATGTAATCATGCATTGCATCATAACTTATACAGAATTCATAGCATAAGTATGCATTACTAATAATGACCAAATAAATTCAAATAGTGCTAAATCTTTTCTCAGGACTAAGAATTGTTTTAAAAGTCTTTCTTTAATAAATGCCACTTGGTTTGTCAATTAGTTATCTAACACAAAGACATACATTTTTAATGTTTAGTGGCTTGAATGTCAAAATATTTCTTGTATCCATTGTTTATTGAAAAAGCTCATGTTTCATTTGTAGACGTTATGAAATAAAGGTACATAATGAACCCTGGACTCACTTTTCTTTTTCACAGCATGGCTTGGATCTTTTCTCTCTCTCTCATTCCAGCGTCGCACCTGCTCCTCCCGAATCTTGTAGAAGAGGATCTGTTTCTGCTCTTCGTTGAGTTCAGCCAAGAGGTCAGGCTCAATATACATATCCTGAAGAATCTGCTGCATCATCCTGACAGCCTGCCAGGTATATGTCTCTCTCGACTCCTGTGACCTTTGTCTGTAGTCACCTCAGACTGCGAGTCCAAGTGTCTGTCTGTCTCTCAGGATCAATCTTCACTGGCTGAGGAAGGCCCAAGGTGTGTTCAGTGTAATGCAAAGCTGACCTGAAGCTCTTTTTGAGGGTGTGAGCTCTCTATTTCCTTTCACCCTCTATTTTATATACCTCTCTGTTCAACAAGTGTTGCTCACAACTGCATCCCTTCCTTTAATCTTGACTCAAGTATAGTCTCTTTCTCTCCACTTTTCGTGTGCTGCAATGGTGTTTTGTTCTTGCGTTTAGATCCTTTATGGGGTTTAATTTCACCCTCTCCCCCTCTATCTGTCTCCTGCAGTGACCCTACAGACCAGGTGTGTCTGACACTGCTACCTGTGTGTGACAGCTTGAAATGTTTTGTTCAGCTCTTTCGCAGGTTATAATAATCTCTGAATATGTTTTTTGATTAATTGTATAGAAATAGTTTTCTCTAAGCTACACCTGTATGTCACAACACTTCTATTAAATGGCAGATTGATATCAACAGAATGCAAGCAATGACTCAGTGAGGTCAAATATTGAGTGAGGTGAAACATACATATTATTACAAGAGAAGAATTTATATGTAATTATAATTGTAATTAGGGACGCAACATGAACATTTAGGATAGGTTGGTATATGTGTGTGTGTGTGTATGTGTGTGTGTGTGGGCATGTTATCTGACCCGTCCCTTTCTCCCTACCTTTTCATGGTGTAATCTTACATCTGTGACTCATATTGCCATAGCTCTGCACTAGCAGATGGTGCTAACCCACCCACACCCCCCTCTTTTAACCCTGAACACCAGATAGTCCTTGAGAAAACAATAATGTCTTAAAGGGCCTTTGGTTCGCCGTATAATTATTGGTTTGAAGTATAATTTACAATGTCTCATTTTCTAGTTTTATTGGTTACATTTAATATACATTTATTTGGTCACATGCTGTTTAATGATGTCAGCCTAATTGACAACCTTATTATTTTTGTGCTGGATAAATACTGACCTGATTGCGATTGCGCCTGATCATTATGTAAGTTTGATTGTTATGTATTTAAAAAGATATTGCCCCCTCAGTGTGTGAGACCAGAGGTCTACCAATTGGTGAATCTTTGCGAAATATACTGAATAAAATTGATGTAGAAACAATTTTCTCTGAAAAATTACCAGAAATTATACACATAATAACAAATCAGCAAGTAGTCAAAGACACACAGTGTTGGAAGTAACGTGAGTTACATAATCAATGAAGATTAATTTTTAAAAGTAAAACTTTTAAAAAACTTTTTAATTTACAAGAAAATATCGGAGTTACTTTTTCAAATTTGCACAAAAACAGATTCAGTATTCCTCAAAATAAATAAACTGTGAAAAGCAAACTCAGAATAGTAAACAAGCCTGGATTAATTATTTTGCTTCTGACCTTCAGGAATCCAATTCATCAATACTAATAAGGAAAAATGACTTTAGATATATGAACATAATATTTGTGATTCTTTTTTTTTTGTGATTGAGGAGAAGGTGTTAAACTTTCTTCTCTTGCATCCTATTCTACATGCAATTCAGAATGGCAGCACAGGTTTGTTTGAGCTTTTTATGTTTACATTTCGTTCAATACGAAACACAAATGTGTATTATACAAATGTGACATTAATATAATTTAAATATAATGTAAAATAGCTATTGTGACTCTTGAGAGCCAAGCAGATTTGTTATAGGCAAATATGAGGATTTGTTAAAAATAAACGCTAAAATTGATATAGACAACAGATGTTGCCATTTTGTCACCATTAATGCAAATGTTCTGAAAGCTTTGATTGAATGTGCCCTGGCCTTTTTGCGCCACATCCTGCAGTTTATTTGCTTGAACAAATAAGAAGTTTGTAGCTCGACACGCTACATTGTCAAAGCAGCTTCCCCATCACTGGTTCTGTGTAATGTAATTGACTTTCTGACGTCAGTATTTTCATCTTCATGTCTCTCTTCACCTCTTGTCCCTTGCCGCCCTTTGGACTCTGATTTCTACAAGGGGCTTTTCATGTTCTGCATAAAACCCGCCTGACCTCGTAATTACTCTTCTCTCTCCTGACTATTATTCTAGTGTCACTTATTCATCCTGGTCACTATTAGCCAAAGGGAACGGGGAGCAAGTGCGAAGGAAACAGAATAAAGAATGAGCGGAAGAGAGAAAAAAAGAAAATGAACAAATTAATGTGTTTGGTAATTGTCAAACTGAAATGTTTTAGGGAAATTTGACATTCAAAAACACTACAGCGGTAATATTTTCACATCCGCTGAAACCTGTCAAAGAGGCTCCTGCGTTCATGGGAGAACTCCAACACAAATGCTAATTACGCCATTGATGTAATAGCTAATCATGTCTAACAGTGAGACTCGTTATCAAATACAGTTAATCAAAAACAAAACCCTGTCATGCCTGTCCAAAGCTCAGTGTTTACACTAACGCAGCTAATTCATGGTGGGCGAATTTGGGCAAAAGATAGAGACTAATTATGTCATTTAGCCTTTCGCACTGCAAAGCCAGCACTCCGCATGTTTACTTTCCTTTCAAACTCGCCACGGCTTTCCGCTCATCCCTGCAGACTTGTGACCTGAGAGGGCCTCACTTCCATTATGCGGAAAGCAGTGGCTTTTAAAATCACTACTGCAGTACACAACATTATCAAAGATGTGTGTTGGATGTTTATGTCAGAGCTGCTTAATAAAACACAAGCACTTTTCATCTTCATCTGATGACCTGTCAAGCCAAATTGGCCCTTATAGACAGTAGAGGACTGGGAGGAGCTGGTTTCCATGCGAGTCCATTAAATAATGATTATTTACTCTGATCGCTGTGCATCTTGTATCCAGATTGATTGGTGTTTATTTAATGCGCCACAGCGACATATGGTGAACTTGTTTGATCTGTACTGTTACCGAGTAATGCAGGCTTGAGTGTAAAAAATAAAGTGAAGGATGGAGCAAAGGAGATTGAGATCTGCATTGACAGCTGTCTGCCACTGCTAGGAACTGTGGGATGTGGCTATCTGTAATTTCCACTAGAGGCCACTGTTTTTCAGTGGAAGCACAGTGGGGCGGTGTAACCCATCATCAGTAGTAAATCTGTGCCCTTGCCTCCCTCTCAAAACATAATTACTGCAGCCAGAATTGGTCCAACCGGCCTGAGCACCATCCTGTAGACTCTTCCTATGAGTGGTAATGAGAACAGCTCACACGGCTCAGGAAATGAAAGTGGAGGAAAATGAGAGACAATAGTGACACAGACAGGCTGACATGGCATGTCAATTTGACCTGGGGATGAAGCAGAAAGAGAGAAGACATGGGAGGTAATCATATACACATACGCAGCAGTCCTACTGCGCTTGGCTTGATGCCTCTAATTCCATATTCAGATCTCATTTACACTGCAAAGGTCACACATACCTCATTTCTACATAATATGATGGAGACAGTAAGTGTCTGAAACCAAACCTTCATTTCACAGTGTGTGAATCAGTTTTTTGGTGTCGCAGAAACACCCTGCTGCTTTTCTCCTCGGCACCTCAGAGGATGTGTCCCCTTTTGCCTCCTTCAGGTCATTCTCTTGAGGAAGCCTCTGTCAGAGTCTGTCATCAGCGCCAGCTGTGCCTTGGTGAAACCAGCATATAGATAGGCAGTTTTATTTGCGGCTTGTCAAGCTATATTTGGGCAAAAGGTGAAGGTGATTTTCTCTGCGATCATTGATTCATGCAATTAATTAGATTAACTAATCACCACACGATGTCATTAATTCAATTAAATATTTCAATCGATTGACAGCTGCACCAAAAAAAGTCTGTCAACATAAATTTTAACAGATATGTGTCCTGTCATCTCCTGGCCAGAGCAGACAGACAAAGGACCAGACAAATAGTCAAAGGGAGAAACTCTGACACTGATAAATATTTTTATGTGACTGCTGGGAAGGTTGTGATAGTGCCCTTCACATTTATGATTGTGAGTTGTGTATTATTATTTATTGATTTGCCCAATTTTGATTGCAACCCATGAGATAGAGCTAGAGGAAGACAGCTTTTTAACATCACTTTGTCTCAGTAGTCGAGGTTGTACATGTATGCTCATTTATTTTTCTATGGATTTTGCTTATGCTTACCTAAAACACAAGCATTGAGATAATGACAGATAACAATTTTTTGTAAAAAAAAAAAAAAAAAAAAAAAAAAAAAAA
>JAUMHE010000061.1:11550818-11606791 GCA_032359235.1 Enteromius mattozi
TTCAATCAGATGAAAATCATGGACAGTGTCAATATATACATATTCACTAGCCTATATAGTTATTTTTAATTATGAAAAATGCAGGAATGACATTTAATCTGGTAAGCAAATTAGCTCAAACAACACATCAAATCAGAATCATTTAAGATTTTATAGGGAATTTGCACAGAACTGCTGTTTTACGAGTCGGTCTTGCGATTCACTGAACATATTAAATATGTTCAGATATTAAATAATGGATATTAAAATCCCAATTATAGTGTAAACACTATTAAGCACAGTAGCAAGATTGGCAGTTTAAGACATTAACTTGTAAGCACAAAAAACAAGATACTTCTCTTTTCAATTATAAATATGGCTTTATTGGATAAACCTAAGACACATAAACTAAGCTAAGAGAACTAAGAGAGAAAGAGAGGAAAGAGTGAGTTTAAGAGAATGAAAACATGAAATCCCAATTTGACAGCAATAGGTGCTATTGCATTGACTTGAACAACCATCAATCAAAAGATTAACTCTCACATTGAGTTTGTCGATGAGGTTAACATTTATATCAATTTCACCAGTTCAGCCTGAATCTGGGGGTTTGTTCTTGTGTGGCCTTGTGCTACGGGATTCCTTCTGCGGTCCTAGCTGCAGAAAGGGGTTTCCCGAGGTTGCTGATTGTCTGGAAGTCAGTTGTCGTGGAAGTCTTGGGAAGGCGGATGATTGGGCGGTAGCTGAAGAAGCGAGTTGCGGTCCGTAGGGGTGGGCGATATACCGGTAGACACGATTAACCGGTAGAAATTTGTCAACCGATAGAGATTTTGGTCTATCGTCTTAACCGCGGTTGAGATCACGTGACGTTGCACGTTACGTAACCACGCAATACACATTAACTTTGACAATAGAAGAAGCAGTGTTGCCAACTTATCGACTTTGTCGCTAGGTTTAGTGACTTTTCAGACCCCCTTGGTGACATTTTTCCAAAAAAGCGACTAGTGACAAATCTATCGACTTCTTAGACAAACCTCAGCGAGTCTCTGGTAGTGCCGCACACACGCAAGCTCTTGTTTTCCCAGTGCATGCACCCCTCGGTGCAGCAGTGGTGAGTTCGCTTACATGTGACGAAACCAACAACGAGGAGATTGTAAAGAAAAAAGGTACATCGTATGTGGTGTGGAATTGGTATGGGTATAGGAAAAGTGATACGAAGGAGACGAACGTGATTTGCAAGGTATGCAAGAGCACTGTTTTAGCAAGCAGAAACGGGACATTCTAAAACGCTTAACGTTAAAAATGTCTGTCGAATATGGGCTCTTTCTTTTGACAGTAGTTAGTAATTATTACAAGAAAGGTTTGACAGAAATTTGGGTTTCCCTCGTCGGTTTTTAGGTGCTTTAAGCCACGTTAAGCATTTTAGAATGTCCGTGGAGACTGGTATATTGTCAGGCACTATGTTAGTACCTGTTGTTCTGAGAAAAAATACATTAAACTTACAGTAAACAGTATGGTTGTTTTTTTTTTTTACTTAAAGTATTGCTGCAATTTAGTTTAAATAAAATTACATTATATGAAACAGTTTCTTTGTGTTTGAATTTTTATTTATGCATTTCCAGATACAAATAGCTATATTGTGATATATACCATTATCGAGGTAGAAAATTGCTTCTACCGTGATAGAAGATTTTGGTTATATTGCCCACCCCTATATATATATATATATATATACAGTATATGTGCACATTTAACAAAAATCTAAATAGTAGAGAATAAAGTGGAAGTGGTAGTGAAAGATTGTGAGAAAGAAAAATAAATCAAAAAAGAGATTGTAAGACATAAGAGAGCAGTAGAATGGAAGTGTCAAGAATTTACTGACAAGTTATCTTTCTTGTTGATTAGGCTGAGAGATACTTCGGTTTTGGGTGCGCAATATATGATGAATTCTTATCCTGTTAAATAAGTGCACAAGTGATCTCTTGCACTCCTCCTTGCTACACTTCTTCCCTGCACTTCATTGACAACGTCCATCTAGTTTATTGCAGTACAGCTGCTTGTGTTTTGCCCCTTGGCGCTGTCGCATGTTGTATGCTCTCAGCAGGTGTCAGTCCAAAATGGCGGCAGCGCCTCCGCAGCGCCATCTATAAACTGTTGCCCTTATTACTACAGAATTTTGCCTCTTGGGCTTCTATACTCTTTGGTCAAGGTACACGGGCAGATTTCTGGGCAGGCAGCAAACAATCAGAATCCAGATAAACAGTCCACGGTAATAACAGGAAATGATAGCCAGGGCAAGTCAAGACTTCACGGAGAGTTGGCGTTTGGGTCTGGCTTTTACGTGTATGCAGGTGTGCATATGATCAGTCCCAGGAATGGGGCATGATGGGTAATGCAGTCTATGAGCGGGGCGCAGCTCTGGCTGGAGTGCCCTCTGGTGGAAACAATGAGGGACTCCAGCTGGATATCGTGACATAGCCCCTCCCCAAGGAGCGGCTTCCAGACGCACAGAGACGAGAATAAACTAATGTCCAGGAGGGGGTCGAAGCAGAGGCAGAACTGGGGAATGTACTGGGGACCAGGTCTGTGAAGTGGAGACTGACAGTGAAGCTGTGGAGGACCTGGACCGTGGAGCAGAGGTAGAGGCACACAGGAACACGGCGGTGCAGGCAGAGCAGGGACCCACGGTGGTGCAGGCTGAACAGAAGCCCTCCAGGGCAGGGCTGACGACTCTGAAGCCCTCCAGGGCATAGCAGGGGAAGCAGACGCCCTCCAGGGCTGAGCGGACAGCAGTGAGGCCCTCCAGGGTGGGGAGCAGGTGGAGACATGGAGCCCCAGTGCAGAGCAGGAAGCCAAGGCGGGGCCAGAGGACACCAGGTGGATTAGGTGGAACTTGGAAAAAAAAAAGGTGAGTGTAACAATCAGGTTCTTGATGTAGAAAGCCCATTCTGTTTGAACACAGATGATTTGGTTTTTAATAATAACTTATAAACTATTAAACGCAGTCTGACTGTGAGCTGTGATTAACAAGGTTGTTAATAAAGTCAACAATCCTCATTTTTTAAACATTCATCAGTCAATCTCCATACACTCTCAGACTGCTTAAATATTTGTAAATATCAGTGTTATTTTTGTGTTATTAATATATGCTATTATAGTTTTTATTAATATGTCTAGAATTAGTATTTATTTTTAGGTTTTTAATTTAAGTACTTTTGTGTTTGTCATTTTTACTTTTTTAATGTATATTTAGCTATTTTGGTAAATCAGCTTAAACAAAAAAAAAAAAAAAATTTGGACTGCTCTCTAAAACTCACTATTATCAGTATAATTTACAGACATTTTACTGGTTTGATTGCTGGTCATGTTAACCCAGGCATCATTTATATTAAAAGAGACATATTATGCCCCTTTTACAATATGTAATATAAGTCTCTGGTATCCCCAGAATGTGTCTGAATTTTAAGTTCAAAATGCCCCACAGATCATTTATTATATCATTTTGAAAATGCCTATTTTGAGTGGAAGCAGAAAAAAGGCAGATTTTTTGTCTTTTTTAAATGCAAATGAGCTGCTACTCCCCGCCCCCTTTTCCAGAATAGATCTGCGCCATTACAGCTTGTACATGCTAAAACATCTGTTTTCATTCTGATTATCATGTTTATCTTGCTGACATCATGTGTTTTAAACCATATTACTTTAAACTTATGTTACCATTTTCTGAATGCACACATCTGAAGGACACTGACAGAAAGTGGCTGTCAAAAGCATGTGAGTACTAAACTAAGTTCTCATTCACACACAAGTTTACATTAAAAAAACACAAGTTAAAGTTAACATTACAAAAACAGTCAGTTAATTATGTCTGTGAAGGTAAACCGCTGGGAAATAAATTGCAGCAATTTAAGTTACAGTAAATAAATCAATAAATCTACTGCTCTCTTGTCTCCTCTGAGGCTCTGTTAGCATATGTATTTTGCCCAAACTTTCACCGTTGCAATTCAACTGGTACACCGTTTTTGCTTGCGAAATCAAAATGATGGCGCCTTGGGTAGAAACTTACAGATTAAGGGGTGGCATGATTATAATGAGATCCCTTTGCAACGTCACAATGGGAGCAAGATCAGACATGCAAATTTTTCCAGAGGCTTGCAGAAAAAGGCTTACTAAAACAAAGATACTGGGTTAATCTTTCTCACGTTTCCTTGGTTGATAGATGCACTGGGGAAATGATTTTAGCACTTAACCTGGAAAATTTAGATTTTCATGATATGCTACCTTTAATTCAGGTGCATTCAGTAGTTCTTTAGCTAGCATTGGCATCAGTCTTTTTTTACCCTTGCGGTGTTTGTACTTCAAGCACAAAAATAACTTATATTTCTTTGTATACTTAAAGTACTTTGTGTGCTTAAACTACGAATACCACAAAAGAGCTTTGATTCTAATACTGGCTAAAGAACTACTGAATGTTTTCTGAATTGAGTATAAATGATGTCTGGCTTAACATGGCCAGCAATATTTAAATGAGTGAAACGTCCAATTTAGTAACATGTTTTTCATGTTAAAAATTCAGACCTTTTTTAAGATTTCTTTGCAGGATATGTGCAAATGACTTCCATTTCACATAGATTGCACTGATTTGCAAGTGTGATATTGCTTAAGCATCCCATTTGTAATAGAAAATGTGTTTTGTTATTAAACATGAGAAGTTCTTCACATCCTTCACATTCAAACCAAAGCTATTTAAAATAAGCAATCTGTTTATCTACCGTATCACTGAATGCACTCATTATTCATTATCTTTTATCTATTGAATAATGAAAAAGCTAGTCATCCATCAGAAAAGCGCCTTCAGTTTGTGTTTGGGCTGCGGGTTGAATTGTGAAAGAGTTTTTCTATGCAGTTATTACGAAATTACACATTTTACCCACAAGTTGTATTCTGGCCCAGTACGAACCATCTAGAGATTGCAAATTCTTTAGACAAATCATACCAAAGGTACATTGCTGCGAAAAGAGTAATTTTGAAGTCACTGCTGCTCATTCCAGGTGACAGATACATTTCACGTCTTGCCACTGCTCTCATTGCGTCTACGTTCTCCGCACATTGTGTTCAGCTCGGTACTCATTTCCCACCAGCATCTGTTGGTCTACCCCTGTTGTGCTGTGCAGTTGTACTCTCTTTAATGTTAGCAGCCTGCCTCAAGAAACATCCCACCTTTATTAATATATCAGCATAGAGGAGAAATGGGCCTGCTCCTCAAATAGATGTAATAGCACAGGGATGAGGCACTCTACCAAAAAAACAAAAAAACTAACATGCACAGAAGACTCCAGCTCTTTGTACATTACATCAGTGTTTTCATGGCTTCCTCCCATTGGAGCAAAGATTGACTTGAGATTGAATATTAAGCTGGTGGATGAACACGTGTAATGTTCTCACAAAATGAAAGGATAACCTGTTATGAGTTTCAAAGCCAATGGCTCACACTAGATCTGTAGAGATACATGGTGCACGAGAGCAAAACAAATATGTTTGTCTGCAAATTAATTAAAAAAAATTGCCAAATGTTGCTTCTGTGGTGCTCGGTTGGAAGAAATTGTTGGCGCAGCCTGCCAGCGGTTGCATTTTAATTTTTCTTATTTGGATTATAATGTCACATCATGCTGAGACTCACGCTCAGAAAATTAGCCCGATAATTCATAAAGCGTTCTGGGTGCGACTCGCTCGTGTTGCCCTCGTTTGAGGTAAACACGACGTGAGACATCAATGACACCGCGCTTTAATCTTTCTGCTGATTAATTCCACCCTCACCTGAAAAAAAAGTCAAGCTAGTTAAGAGAACTTTTTTTCCTCCCCTTTTGCGGTTTCAAAATAGCTGATGCAAAATAATGAGTCTGGGCTTAATTAGCAAGAGCTACTTTCACAGGAGATAAACAAGTAAATGATTAAATCCGTTGATGGTCTCGTTGGATAGAGAGGCTGCTGCATCCGACTCCGTCGATCTCTGTTGCCATGGAGACAGACGGTGACTGCCGGTTTCTCTCCATTCAGCACGTTCGTTGGATCGTTTCAGGCGATGGTTGCGGATACCTGGCTCCGGCGCTCGGCGAGCTCTCTGCTAAAAACAGAAGGTGTGAGATGCATGACATCGATTGCACGGTTATGGCCAGATACTCTCTGATCAAGTGACAGGGTGACATTCAGATTTTATTCAGAAACTGCCGTTTTTCTTCTCAAGACCTCAAGCAAAACAGACAAAAAGACAGAGCTGGGCTGAGATTATAGAACAGCAGTTATTGGAAAAAAAGCTTCTGCATTACCATGTTTTGCATCTTTATTTTCATCACTCGGTATGTCATATACATGGAATATATGACATACATATAGTTTTGACATCTATTATATTTTTTCTTCTTTACAGTAGAGAAACAACACTGAGATGAGACACTATTTGGTTTCTAAATTGAAGCTTTTTGTTAAATAGTGGCATATAAATCCTCTCCAATACCTTTTTAGATCAACATCCCATCAAAGTCAACATTCTCTCGCATCTATTCACATTGTGTCATCAGTAAGTCAGAGTTTTAAATCGAGTTGTCATTAGTTGTACTTCACAATGCAGTAAAATTGTTCCAAAAGTAAGTGTCTAGCACGGGGGGGGGCCCATCCGGCCCCATCCACAATGAAGTGGCGCTTTCAAAGCAATCTTTACGTTTATCCAATCAGCTTTTGGGATATGTGAGGCAGGCCACACCCCTAACCCCGTCAGAAAAAGAGCTGTCTTTTTTGTCCCCTACAAATAGGCTGAGTAAACCGTCATCCTGCTGTCCTTCGCCGAAAGCAGAGCAGCCCTCCTGTCCTCCAGCAGCCTTAGACAGCGGGCTGGCGGGGTACTGCGTGTTTTTCGGCCCTGATCCCAGTATGGTCATAGAAATGACAGTCTTTGCTCTTCTGGAGCTTGTGCCTGATCCCAAGGCTGTTGTGTAGGTAACAAGGCTTTTGTGTTTGATTTGGCCCCTTGACATCAGTGCAGACTCGGAGCAGGTGAGTGTCTGTGGGTCCTGCACCGCCACAGAGGAGCTGGCAAGTGATCGGCTGGAATTTGCCACTGACTCCGCCTCAGTCTCAGGATTGATTAGGTTGTAGCTGGAAGATCCCCTACCCGCGTTATGCAGCTTGTTCCCGCCCCCCTGCCCAAAATCAGGTCCCTGAACGGAATGGATAATGGGTACAGAGTGGGCACGGAAAGAAGGAGGAGGAAAGGTCGTTCCCTGGTCGAGACGAGTGCATGGAACGTCGGTGTAGCCCATCTTTCCTTTGGAATGGGCGGAGAGCATAATTTGCATATTCAGATTGCAGCGGCTTTGTTGATTGCTGTCCGAGTGAGACTGGCACCTAGAGGATGAGAAACCCAGGGAATTAGTACTTACATCTCATTATCCATTACACTGATTTTGTCTGTTACAAGCAAAAGATATTGCTTGGCCACTGAGAATGATGTGAAAACAATTTAAGAACAAAAAACAATCACAGCAGTGATCAAATTATTTGGAGGTTGTGGGAATTTTGAATCTCAATGTAATTATGTATAATCTGCAGTTTGGGCTCTGTGCATGCGGATGCATAAATGTTAAAGCTGAGCTTGTTCTCCCTTCTGATGTCTCAGTTATAGATTTAAGTAGGGCTGGACGATAAGGCACAAAAAATTATGCAAAAAAAAAGTGCATATAAGTACTGTAGGTAATCGGTAATTATCATGATAAATTTCAGGTTTATTACTTACAAGTTTAAAGGCAGATCTTTGCTCCTAAGTAAAAATGATAGATACCAGACTATTAATTGTTGTGGGCAAAATATGATCAGCACTTTATGCTTTTTAATGTTCTAATGAGTGATATTGTTTGAAATCATAAAACAGGTTTGTGTTGCCTGTCTTTGGGCCCTACTGTACCTGCAGCACAGTTTGCAGGCAGCAATATTAATAGTTACTTTTTTTTTTTTTTTATCTCTTACAAATACAAATTTAACAGGAGCTTTAGTTGACAGTAATAGTAGCTTGAGTTATGAGGCAGATGTAAATTTGTGTTCTTTATCAAAAACATCTGCAAAATTGTAACAACCTCATTTTATTGTAAAATGTAAGTATTTATTGATATTTATTTAAATATTAGACACTGGTCTTCCAAAGCAGCATATGTTTAGACCACAGTTAAAATGACACATGCAGCATCTAAATAGCATGGTAAAAAGAAACCATATGGTTTCTAGGTATTTGTATGAAAAACAGTAGTCTAAGGGGCATATTTACTATGCTTGTGCTAGCGCAAACCGTCTTTTGATATTAAAATAGTACTATCAGGATTTAATAAAGACACACACTGAAGAATTAATGCTCAAAAAGCATGGACAGTTATTTTTGCACCAGACCTTATTGAATGTGCATTTGTAGGAGTTTCGCTTTCACACTGTAAAAAATAAACATTTGAGAAAACATGATTTTCTCAAATTTTGCTAAATTATTACTCCTCGAAAAAAGCATGTCTTAAAGCAGGCTGTAATTTGCACCTCTCTTGGTAGGATGGGCTGGTGATTATGTAAATAATCTGGCTGTCTCTGTGTTTTTTAATGTGCGCATTGTTAGTAAATCATCCACAGAAGTTTCCCCTCCCACCGGCGCTTTTATGGAATTGCGCTCTATCGCTAATTTGCCCTGTTAAGTAAATCTGGCCCTGTATTTATATAATATTGTAATATATTATAATATTATATTGTTATAATAAAATTCTATGAATATCCCACATTTTTGAACTTTGAGCCGAGTTGATAAACAGTCTGTGGGGCACAGTTTAAATGAGTAGTGTTATTTCATTCCTCTTTTGGCGCATAAACATTATTTCAAACATTTATTGAACTCTTGTTATCATTTAATCAACTAAATTTATATTGTGATAATTATCATTCTCCTTTTAACTGCCAGCCCTAGATTTAAGTCATTCCCATCAAAGCTTGTGTAGTCTTCACCCAGAACTATGAGTTTATGAAGGCCATGCTACTTCATTTAGCTGTGGTTTTGATCTGCAGGAGTGGACTGCTTATCGAATCCAGCACACCTTTTGGTGACAAACCTAAAAACCTTTTGGTATTTTGCTGGGAAACTGCGGTGGAGCAACACTCAGATCTTGCAGCGTGACCCAAGCGGGTTATCTAGGGTTTGTCAGATGTAGAATCATAGGAAATGTTGTGGGTTTCTCAATGTTGAGGTTCAAACTGGCACAGTTATCACCCTTTATCTAATCCTTGACATGATGACATTTAAATACAGCTTGGCAAAAGCACCAAATCATTCTTGCTTCTGGTAAAAAGTGAACATGAAAGCATCAGACACACAAAAATGCTATGTTTTGTCACTTCTCAGAAACCCCAGCTCATCTAACCACTGAGTTATTGTCTGACATCAAAGACTGTTAAATAACAGGGCTTAAATAATTGAGCCCTATAACACAATGCACGGGTATTAAAAGTGTATTCTAGCTGCAGGTTAATCCGGCAGATCGCAGCAAATCAAAACAATATCTAAATATAACCGCACCAATGGCACACGCAGTTTCAATCCATATTTCATCTCTGACAGGTAAATATGTGTCTTTGCAGTGTTTTTTTTTTTTTTGACAACAATCTGTGGGGGTCCTGCTGTCATAGCGAATGGGGATAAGCGAGCACTGCATGCCCATCTCTCTCTCTTTCCCCCTCTCCTCACTTCTTTTTTTTTTTTTTTCTCCATTAGACTGGAGGGTGTCTCCATGGCAACAAGAGAGAGGTTCGGGGATGGTGTTGGTGTTTTAAAGCTGTTAAGTCTAGAAATAGGTCAGTTCAGCCCCAGTCTGTCTTTCTTTGGGCCGACCAAGACTGGCCTGAGAAAGGTTGAGAGCAGCTTATCAATATTTAATTAATCGTGAACAATAATAACAATAGCTGGACCCCTATAGAGGTTCAGACATGAGCTTAAATTAATTAAGCAAAAGTCAAGCTAACCCAGCAGACTTTACAATAAAAAAGCTCTGCTGCCGACACACTGGGAAAAAGAAAAACCCCCTTCTGTAAGCGTGTTATTACGTATGTGCTTGATCACAGGCCTTAAATGAGTCTCCAAGCTCAAAGCTGCACTGTTTAAGAATGTAAATTATGGAAATAGGTCAAATAGAGAGAGTTTGCCAGAGAGTGGAGTTTACAAGTCACTGTGAAGCTAGATCAAGTTGGCATGGTAATGAAAACATTGCTTGGAAATTCAGGAGTAAGAGCTACTTGCACACATACTGAAGGACATTATTCCTGCCATGGGCCCTGTTAATGAAATTCAGCCTCACTTTCTGACTATATATTGTATGTTTCTTAGAAATTTCATTCCAGTCTGGATCTGTTTCCAGAACAGTTCTGTACAGAATAATTCCGCAGTTGTGGTCTTTATCCTCAACATATGTTTTTTTTTTTTTCCAATTATGGGCACTTTCGTTCCTGTGAACCTGATTTTATTTGTCTAATAACAATGTCAAATAATGTTTATGCACTACCTTGCAAAATTTTGGGGTCTTATACCTGCCAAGGCTACGCTGCCTTGATAAAAATACAGAGCAAACAGTAGTAGGCCTATTGTGATATATTGTTACAATTTAAAATAATTATCTATTTTAAAATGTATTAAAATGTAAATGTATTCTTGTAGTTCAATTTTCAGCAACTTTACGTGATATATTTCACTGTCCGATGATCCTTTAGTAAACATTCAAATATGCTAATTTGTTTTTGTAAATTAATATATTTGTGGAAACTATGATTATTTTCTAATCATTATAAATTTTTTTGATGTCACTTTTGATCAGTTACCTTACTGAATAAAAGTATTAATTTCTTTTTTTTTTATTTAATGAGAAAAACAAACATTAGCCGAAACTTTTATAAAAACATGCATCACTAAAGAATTGTCATTTTTTTCCTGAATCATTTTTCTGATCCAACAAGTGTCATTTCTACCACATTTCAAATAATGATGAAGATGATAGTGGAAGTATATATGATAATTGCAAACATAATTGCAAAAGAATAAATAAATGATGAAAGCATGGTGAAAGGTTTTAAAGAGATTTTTAATAACCGTAATCTGTCAGTTTAAGTGTTTAAGATGTGTCTGAGAAGAGAAATCATTGTACGCATTGCATTGCATTGTTTGTCGCAGTTTGCATTTTACTGCTCACCTTCTCAAAGACTGTGGCATCATCTCATTCACCTCTACTTCCTGGAGGTGTTTATAGGAATGAAGAGAATCTCGAGATCCTCCACTGAGATGATGGCCTGCTCTAGAGATGGGCGGAGTCCACTTTGAGACAGCTCGATAATTGGTTACCTTGTTTTTTAGGGCAGGGCTTGAGGAGAATGAGCAGCTTCTGTAGAAACAGATAAAAGCTTATGTTAAGTCAAAGATCGTAGAAATTGTATATTTTATATGAGACAGCCTTAGGTTAGCACATAACTAAAATTTATAATGATTAATTCAGACCTTGTTGTTGTAAATAACTATTGTGAAAAACAGATTCCACCGTAATTCGGAAATAAAAATTACCATGGTTGCTACCAATTACAATTATTATAATTCTTTCAGGTGGTTAATTTTTGACGTTAACATATGGTGCCATATTGAGAGCTGATTAAATTTCTTCTTCCGCTGCTTTCACTTCTGTGGAGAGGGACAGAGTGTCAGAAGTTTTACAATAGATGTAAAGCTCTGGGAAAGTACCTGCAGCGCTTCCCCATGGAGAGACTGCGATTATGATTTGGTAGAGAAACTTTAGAGCTGCTGAGAACGATGCTGGCCGCCTGCGGAGAGGAGAAACCATGGGCTCTTCTGCTCTGTAGAGACGATAAGGAAATAAAAGATATTATTGTAGACGAACCAAACTGTATAGCGGATGACCTCACTGATTATCATATGCATGTATGACTCATGTCATTTCCAAACATGTGATAATGTTTCCTGGGTGTTGCCAAAGTGTAAGTGAAAAAGGTGTGAAGTCATGCTGGTGCTCGTGAATATTAATTAGGATATGCAAAAACGTGAGCACAACATTAGTCCAAAACAATTTCAGTAGCACATTGATTTGTTAAGATATCACTGGGTTGAGGATGAAATCACTCTTTCTAACCAAGTTCACATGCCTGAATAATTCTGTGATACTTCATTTGACAACTTCATTCCTATATCTGCTACGGTCGGTCAGTGAATTCTTCCTTATTTAAATTTTTTTCAACTGCATTCAAAATTGCAGTCATTCAGAAGTACAATTTTTGTAATGGTTTTGAAAGCATTTTATGCTCACCAAGGCTGCATTTATTTGATCAAAAATACAGCAAAAAAGCATTTAAAATACATGTTAAGTGTTTTATTTACTCCTGTTAAAGCAAAGCTAAATTTTTAGGAGCCATTAATCCAGACTTCAGTGTCACACAATCCTTTAGCTATCATTCTAATATGCTGATTTTGTGCTCAAGAAACATTTCTTATCATCTTTATGGTTGAAAACAGTTTTACTAGCTACTTAATATTTTGGTGGAAACCTGACACATGTTTTTTTTAGATTCTTTGCTGAAAAGAAAGCTCAAAGGAAAAGAATAGACTTGAAATATAAATCTTTCGTGCCATTATTAATGTCTTCACTGTCACTTTTGATCAATTTAATGCTTCCTCACTGAATAAAATTATTCACTCTTCCTTCTACTTTTGAACAGTAATGGGAACACATTTGTTTGATTTTGTTTTGTGACTTAACTAGAACGGATAGCGAGCTGTGTGCATCTGAGAGCCATGTGAACACTGTCGCTTTCCTCCAGTGATGACAACTGCAGCAACCACTCAGCAAAACATTAAAATCTAATTCCAGCGTTGGATTGCCACTCGTTATAACACACACTAACAAATTGACAACTCTTGTTTAGAAATTAGAGATGCTTCCTCTGTATTACATACATCGCTGCTGCAAGCTATTTCATGAAGTGCTGTGGACACAACCGCTGTAAATGACATGCTTTCATCTCACTTCCCCTCACTTGTACAAACAGATAAATATAAGAACACACACAGGCTAAAGATAAAATGAAGGGATCATGAACTCTGAAGAGAGGCCGTATGGAGATGTTCAGTCTGCGATATACAGGCCCCTCAGTGAGGGAAAGCCACTTTAATTAGACTTTACATTTAAACTGCAGATTAAGCGAGACACAATCTGATTATTCTTCCTTTCGACTTCCCCAGTCAGGAATTAATCTCTGACAAGATTACATTAATGAATTCCTAAACTATTTTTTTTTTCAGTCCCCTCTTAAAATTAAAGCCATTATCTTACAACAACCGAGAGCAGCCTACAATAAGTATCTGGACCCCCCCTCCCAGTGTCGCCAGAGCTGGAAAAGACAGTCGATAATGCAGTTATTCCAGTTAGTGAAATCTCCCTCCCTGTGCCTGTCTTGTGGAACATCATTAAAACGATTGAGTTTGACTTTAAACTAGTTTGGGGCCTTACAGCTGAAAAAGCATGTCCTTCTAACACTGCTACTTCCTTGGGGACCTGTTAGCATTGTTCTTCTCTCCAACAAGAAAATTGGATGATTTCTGACCACCCTTTCATCGCCTCGGCAGGGTGAGAAAACTCAGAGGAAGAGAAGCAGAACAGCCACTGTAATTGTAAAAAAAAAAAGACTTTTTGAAGGAGGGGTGAAACATGCAAAATCCAAGTGAAGTCTGAACAAAAGGTTGGAGCTCCCCCTCTCAGCCTCTTCTTAAATTACTTTTATAGTCGTCTGCCACTGGCTCAGCAGATTTTGGTGACGATTATATAAGCGGTCCAATTAAAGGTTTGCTGTGCATGCTTGGATTAGCAAGAGTGACACTCATCTGATATGCTGCACCCAGTGTCATTTACGCACTATATGCATTTTCATATAGATGACTTGAGCGGGGAAATGTAGATGTAAACCGTTGGGAATAATTTAAGCCCGTCTCCTCACTCTCATTGGAGCTGATGGCACACATGGGATTGTGAGCGTCAACATTTGTGTATGGGATGAGAATAAACCGCCAAGTGGCAGCAGAGAGAGATTGATTTTCCAGTTTGGATAATGTAACTCTATTCATCCAGTTCTTCATCAGCTTGGTGGCTGGCTGCCTTTGACTGTTGCATCAGATAGATGCAGTGTTTACTCCCCGAGCTGCATGCAATGTTATTTCTGTCAGCTTGAGGGATCTTCGGAGCAGGTGGGAAAGCAGGAGGGCATCATTCCTTCAACTGCCTGCTGGCCAATTGTATTCATTACTGGTGACTGTTATGCACAGGGGACTTGATTTGAATCCCCTTAACAGCACATGTAGGTGGCTTGATTTCCAACTGTACACATATATATTTGGTATTCACACATTTTTTGGACAAGCGATCATTATGTGTACTGTCAGCACAAATGTGGACTTCATGCAGATTTGCTCTCTGGGACATAAACAAACAGCAGCTGCGAGACGTCACCTTCTGAAGCTGGAGGGCGCTCTCGAGTCGGGGGCTGGATTTAGACATGAGACCCGAGGCGTTGACAGTACTGTCCCTCAAGTTGCGAATTTCGGTCAGATGGGCTCGATGCTTCTCTCTTTGTCTCCTGCAAAGTGTTAATACATTTTTAAATCACAGAATGTAATTTCCTGTATTGAGACTTAGTTCAGTGAAGCATAAAAGAAAAGCAAAAAAAATCTTTTAAAATCTAGTTTAGTTTGTGACAGCTTCCTAGAAATGTATTTTTTTATTCATGTTGGTTTTATATGATAAAAAAAAAAAAAAATCATTTTTGTGTGCACAATGTTTTTACATTTTTTTCTTACAACGAATATTATTCATTATTAATTAAAAAATAAACATGGGCCTAGTTTCACAGACAGGGCTTAGGTTACACCAGGGTTAGGCCATAGATCAATTAGGACATTCAATTTTTATAAATGTGCTTTAGATAAAAAACACTACTAATATGCATCTTGAGACAAAACAACAGAACTGACTTATTTTAGGAAAAGTCAATGCACGTTTTTCAGTTACATGTGTCAGCCCAGACTTGCATTTTAGGCTTAAGACTTGTCTGTGAAACAAGAGGATTATGTTTTTTTGGGAGTTGCGTCATGATATTTTACAAAGTAACCTTACATTGTCACAAAAATGCTAAAATGATTCATTATTTTATGAGACCTTGACACATGACTGATTTTACACACAATAGTTTTTTAAATATTAAAGTTATTTAAATATTAAGAAGTTTTGTTCAAATAGTTGTTCTCTTGGAAATAATAAAATATTATACCAAGCTACTAAACAATTACTTCTTTTTTAAGAATTTCAAGAGGCCTAAGCCATTGTATATACAAATTGCAGTCAATTTTTAATTTTATTTTCTTTTTATATTTTATTATTTATATTACCTTCAAAAACAAATGCACTGAGAATTGTTATGTTGAAACAATGCCATTCCAGCTTCAAATGATGATTTGGACTCACTTGTTTTTGCAGTAAAGAGCCATGCAAGCCACTCCCAGCAGGCTGATCCCCATGGCTATGCTGAAGATGGACAATATCTGTCTCTGATAGGTTTCTGCACTCTCTGAAAAGACAGACAAGCACACACTCATCTTCAGACTTTATTCACAGTCATCATTATGCCAATCTTGATTGAACAAAAGAATCTTGTGTAGCTAATTGGCTCTTAGAGGTTTTAAAAAAAATGTCGCAATGTCAGTGTCACAATAACGGAAATATTCCCTGTGCGAGAGAATATGAAGTTTTAAAGATGATTGGAAAGCGACCGTCCTAAAACTAATCAGCTAGTTCTATCATTTAACTAGAATGCAAGCATGTGCACACAATCACATTTGATTTAATGACCAGAGACAGAAAGCAGAGAAACATGCAGGGAGCTTTCAGCTAGACATTCATGTGTTGGAGGTCAGGCAGGCTTGAAATACGCTTGAAGAAAGAATCGGCCTAATGATCGGTTGATAGGCCACCAGTAGGGCCCTATGATATCAGTTTTATTTATTTTCTAAATTCATTTTTTTCCATTTGAATTTTTCTGGATTCCATTTTTCCATTTTAATTCTTCTAGACTTTTTTTTAATTTTAATTTTCATGGAAAATTACATTTTATTAAGAATGTGTAAATATATATATATATCTATTGTATATATATATATACTTTTTTAGACCCTATTAAATATGTTTTCCCCTCAAATTCAGTATTCGATTAATTTTCTGGATTCCATTTCATTGGGGTTTTTTTATATTTATAATCAAAAGCATATCTAATTAACTGACTTTAGAAAAAAAAAGATTTTTCTTTTTTTTTTCCTCCAGAAATCCTCTGGTATATATTTATATTTAAGTGTCATGCAGGTGTAAATGAAACCACACATCTGTGCCATTTATACGTACAGAGATATGCAGAACGTACATATTTAAATAGTATTTTTGTGACTTAATATTCACAGAGACTGGTCTATAATCGTGTTTTGATTTAAGTGTACTGACCTACTTTTGCTGTATCCGTCCAAAATTGACATTCCGTGTTGTATAGCAAATTCTGTTTTTGTCTTGACCAAACCTTGCTTTTCTTGTTATAAATTACACTTTCATTTATTGTAATTTATAAAGCTTTCTCAATTCATATATATACAGTAAATCATAATTATTACTCATCTAGGAAGACTTCCACTAGATGTCAGAACATGGTGCTGAGATTGCTGTATGACTCATATCCTGCCGTTCAATTGATTGTAAAGTTGTTCAAAAGAATGTGTGTCTGAGCTTTGTTCTTCAAAGCTATTTGCACAACTCCAGAATCAGTAAATAACCTATATGGATCCGTCTTTGGATCCGTCCATCCAAAACGGTCTAGCATCATGTGTCTGTGGAAAACCAAGAACAGCTAGTGGCACAGCAGGGACCAAAAGACCGGTCCTCACAGGACACTGAGCCCTGGTTTGGTGGAAGGTCTCTGTGAGCAGATGGCTAGACTCCCTCACAAACACAAACCCGTGACTAAAACGCTCTCTCATGCCACAAATGCACAGAGCTGACCATTCATGCACACGTGCACCCCCCCCCCCCCCCCCCAATCCCGTCTCTTTTTCTCATGGAAAATGCTCTGTAATGGCCACAACTGGACTCGTTCACCATCCAGATTAAAATCACTGAGGCAGTCATTTCCGAGAAGCAGAAATGCATATCAGTTCCACTTTAACTATCTCTCCTTCTCTGACAGTTTTTGAGGAAATCTTGAGGCGAGCGTGTGAAGCACAACTAATGGAAAACTTCACAGGATTCACTCGTTCACTTAAAGAAATGCTTTCAGTTGTCAGGCACATGAGAGAGGATGGCAGGGCAGGGTGTGTGGATACAGAAAGGGAGAAAGCCTGTGGAAAATCTATTTTCACAGCAGTTTTTGGGCTCCTGTTTGTTGACACTGCTTTAAGTCTGTGGTTTGTCAGGGTAAAGGCATCTATTTAGCCCTGGGCTGTGTGATATTTCTCATCCCCAGGGACTTGCTATGCAACATGCAACCTAAGCAAGGTGCACACCTCCGGGCTTTGCAGTAATTAACAGCGACATACATAGCATCACGCGCAGACGAGCGCAAGCAGACACACATGTATGCACACAAGCTGCACAGACCACATCGCCCATACAGATGCTGCCCTGTGCCTTTACAATACATTTCTTTTGCTCTGTTTCCATGGAAACTCAAGAACATTAGGCTTCTGTGAGGAACAGAGAGCATCATGCGTGTTTGTATACATTAATGCTGGTCAAGAATGAGAGGAGAAGTCTGTGGGTGTTTATTTTTTAAACATCAAGATGCTAGGTTTAAATTTATAGAAATTTATAAGAGAAAGAGCCTAATTTGTAGAGCCTGTCTACAAATTATATATACACTGCCATTAATGTTTTAAAAGAAGTTCTGTATGCTCACCAAGACTGTGTCTATTTGATAAAAAAAACAAAAAACCTATTTATTCCTATGAAGCAAAGCTTAAATTTCAACCTCTTTATTTCAGTCTTGAGTGTCACATGATCCTTCAGAAATCATTCTTATATACTGATTTACAATCAGTGTTGGAAACAGTTGTGCAGCTTAATAATTTTTGGGACCTGTAATATTTTTTCAGGATTCTTTAATAAAAAAAAAAAAGTTAAAAATAACAATATAAAATAACTAAATGGTATTTAAATGTATATTAAAATGGGAAACCAATATTACAAATTAAAACAGTAATTCACATAATTATTTTGTTATCTGTATTTTGAAACAGACAAATAAATACAGCCTGGATGAGCATAAGAGACTTAATTAAAAAAACATTAAAAAGCTTACTGATCCCAAACTTTATATATAAGAGAACAGAATTCTGAAATAATTTCATATCTAGTACTTCCGTGCACATGTTAAAGTGGTAGAAAGAAAATGGGTTAAAGAGATAATAAAAAGAAAACACATTTCCTTACCCATAAACTCAATGCCCAGCTCATCTGCTGCTTCAGGGAGTAAAAAAAAGAGAAAAGTAGTTAAACAGACAGAGAGAAAGACAGAAACGAGGAGAGTGATGTTATCATACAGATTTCCACAAACAAAGACATATTAAATCACCCGGATAATAACCGTGAATAAAAAGCAAGCGAGTTTTGTGTCAACTAAAACTGCTCATTGTTCAGAAAGAGAAAAGATTCTATAGCGGCATCGCTTCGATAACAAAAATAGCTTTCTCTTGATTACCCAAGATACAAGCAGCAGCGATATTGAAGAGGGTGAAGCAGTTTATAATCGAAAGCACATAAATGCCTGTTAGTTGCTTGTAGAGAAGATAGGCTCCCCTAGAGAAGCTGGATTTTGTCAGAGACAGGCTTTAGAAATGCCTCTGTCAACTGTAATGCCCAGGAGATGCTTATAATTGTCTTTTCTAGTTGCAAACTTTTATTAATTCATCCAAAGGCTTCAACCAATATGCCTCCTCTTTAAGGGAGTGTTCTCCAGCAGAGCACGGCACAAGCACATCGCCTTTCTAAATGCAGTCACTCCTTCTCTCTCTTTCTTTCTCTCTCTCTCTCTCTCTCTCCTCTATCCCACTGAAGCCTCAGAACTGCTGGTCCTGATAAAGAGAAGAACACTCATGCTCTTTTCATTTGAATAGTCCCCTTTTTCACGCCACTGTAATATAATCTCATTTAAATTAAAATGAAACCCTCACACTTAATTGCTTTTCTGACAGAGGTGGTCTAAGTTTTTTAAATAGACTGCGGCTTGCCCGAGAAAGATTATTTTAGTGGACATACTTAGAGGGGGAAAAACAGAAATCAAACACGGTGACAGAAAACCTTCTGTCAAGTGATGAATCGCCACACAGTAGCCTCAATTTTTCAGCGACGCCTTTTTGCATATATTCATGCAGCAATTTAAACGTGATCTGTGGGAAAATAATGAGCCGAAATGTCTATTTTTTATTTCTTTTTTTTCTCTCGAAGAGGTCGTGCAGCAGTTCTTAATGAGAATGCAGGGAATGGTAGGTTTGCCAAATCCTGCTTATGATTTAAATTCGTGGCGAATAAGGACAGAGCCCTTGTTTACTGGCAGCCGCACCATAGCGCAGGCACAATGAAGTATGAGGAATCGCTTAAAGGTTGTTTTAAATGCTAATGTAAGCAGAATTGTTGGTAATACTCCTACCCGAGATTTTAACACACTGTCTCTCCTCTGGGCCTTTTGAATTCACAGTGTTTTGTGGGATCGGGTGAGATTTTTAAAAAACACAACACGGCTCTGTGAGACAAAAGGCCTAGGCGAGGATCCAGCGGTTCTGTCGTATCCCTACTGCCAGCATTGCTTGGCCCATTCATGCTGCGGCTGCCTCTGATTGCCCACAATAACTGCCACATTCATCCAGTCATAATCGCTGTGCTGTCATGAGCCACACACACAAAGTCATTAAGCACGGATATGCATGCATTCCTCGAATCCTGGCAGCAAGGTCCTGATGTACTGCTCCCATAAACCACAGCCTTCCATCCGTTGTCCCATCACCCTTGGGAGACATTTACGCCGTGGAAGAGAGATGGGATCCAGCACACTGCATCAATGTCAGTTGCCCAGAGACTGAGTGGAAGAACTACAAAAATGAATCAAATTCTTAATCCTTCCGTTAGTTGGAGCAATAGGCGAAAGCTCCTTTGTGCGGCTTACTTACATAGCCTAATGCTCGAGAGATAAATACCTAAATGAGAGGGGCCGCTGTCCCTTGAGCAAGCCAGTCATGAAATCCGTCTCCCTTGAGTCACCGGCTGAACCCCCAGTTTATCCACAGCTTGGAAAATGGCTTCACTAACCAAACTCCTTCCACACATAAATGAATATTCTGTCATCACTTACTCGCGAAAAATTGTTTCTGAGGACTATGCTGTTTGTGCAATAGCAATAAAAGGAATTAAACCTTCAAAAGCTTTCATAAAAGTGCTTCACATGACTGGTGTGCTATATTTCATGCCCTCTAAAGACAGACAATAGCTTTTTTGCAAACATTGAACATTTCCTCTCCTGTAAGCTCTTAACCATAACCAGATTGAGTCAGAACTTGTAAAATTCATGAAGCAATTTAGATATTTTTTGTTAACAAAATCATTTAAAAGATTTGATCCTAAAGATTTAAGAATTGGATAATACTACCTTCAGGTAAGATTTAACCACTACAACCAGATTATTGGATCAGAACATGAGAACCAAATATGTGAAAAAATCATTTAGATTAGTTTTCTGAACCAAATCAAACTATTTGTTAAAAAGATCCAATTTCAAACAGTGATTTGTTCATTAATAATTAAGTTTTTTTTGCAAAAGGCTATAATTTGGCTTTAAAAAGAATTGAAATACAGTGCATGATACATATCGCATATCAACCACTTTTGATGATACTTTTATGCATCGTTTTTACAGCTCGAAAACATCTGTCCCCAAAAGAGCATAAAAACTAATTTTCTCCCTCTGTGTTCTGTAGAAGAAAGAAATTCATACAGCTTTAGAAAAACATGAAGGTGAGAAAATGGTTTAAATTTCGGGTGAACTACTCTTCTAACACCTCCTCTCATACAGTGCAGGAAAAATTCCTCATATTGAGCAGTGGGGTTTTCTTATGCCAGGGAGCTGGGGGGAGGCAGGGGCCAAGCAGAAGCGAGGCTTTTTGCAACATCTCTTATGTGGTAGTCGATATGGAGACAAAAAACGACAGTCGACGGATGATTTGTGCTAGTGTGTTGAGCAGAGATAGATTGTGAAAAGCTCGGGGGACAAAAGCCTAGGTGGCAGATAAAGCCAAGCCGCCCCCAGGGGGTGATTTGTGGCTCATTTGGTGGGTTAAGTGAATAAAGATGCACTGGGCCATACACATCGAGCTCAAACTAGAAACTGGGAAAAACAAACAATGGCCTCTACAGAGTGGAATAAAGATACATTGAAAACATAATATTAAGCACTGTCATTTCTCCAAAGCCTGTTGTTTTTGTTTTCATGGCAGGAATGGATTGTAATTCGAGCATAATCTGGATTAACTGGCTCATCTCTATCAATGTTGTATAAATGGTTATGAAAACCCCAAAAACAAAAACTATAGATGCTGAAAGCTTCACCTACATTTAGCAGATTAGCAACAGCACTGGCCTACAATTGCTTTAATGCTAAATGGTGTCAAAAGGAGGGTGGAGGAGGCAATACCAGCAGGATTGTGTAGGTGTATCCGTGAAGAAGATGATGGCACTGCTAGAGATGAGGGCTCCATCTCAGGGCATGATGGATAGCAGGCATTTGAATGCTCTCATTGAAAAAAATCAGCTATGAAAGAGAACCATCAGGGACACAGAGTGGGCCTTGGCAGAAAGGCTACAGAAAGATCTTATTTCCAGCCACTCAGTGGGGTCAGCAACTCAAAGTGGACTAAATGGGAGTTTAGGTTGCTGTCTCACTCGCTGTAAAAGATCACTCCCCAAAAGCTAGACAATTCATACTACGCAAGCCATTCTGCGAAATAGCCTTGCTGCAGATTCATCTGTGCGCTGGACAGCTCTTTTCTCCGCTTTCTCCTTCCTTGGCTCCGATTTCCTTTCATATCGGTATAATAGCTCTCAGGAAGTTGAGTCACAGGAAGAAGGTTTTATGAATCAAGGCTTTGTGAGGTTTCACAAATCTCTTCAATACTAACCTATGAAAAAGCAAACATCTCTCTTTGACAGTGACTATGAGCTTCCCTTTGGCTACTTGTGCTCCACTGTCCTTTTTTTAACCTGTGAGACACTCATCTAGCACAGAAATTGCTAATGACTTTAGCATCGACCTAAAATTAGCAAAGCAATTACTTTCATTCAGGGACTTTCGTAATGGCAGGGGAAATGTACTCTTCATGAAAAATGGTCACTTGATAACATTTCATAGCCACTTTGAGCCTAGTTAGAATCTGCAATCACATCATGTAGCAGGACAATGAAAGCGAACGGGTAACGCAACGCACTATATCTGTCATGCTAAACAAAATCCTACTCTTGCAGAGTTCGAGATCAGCTTTCCCATAGAGAAAATAGCATATGCAAATGCTTTCTGATTTTCATGAGAGTGTGGCATTGTAGGGAGATGGCAATTTCAGCACTTACAGCGAGAGGTATAATTAACTACTTAAGCAATACCCAGTTCTGAGAAAACGGCAGAGAACTCTCAGCCCTGTAGGCTAAGAGACTTACCTGATGCTAGAGAGACAGGAAACTTCTAAAACTAAGACTGGAAAGCAAGTAAACAATAAGTAAATTATGTTTTCTCGTCTTTGGTTTGCTGTATCATGAAGCATTTTGTTGCTGAAGGGCTTTGTTTTGTTCATGCTAGTAGGAATGGAAATAACTCAATAACTTTGTGTTTATCTAAACCACGTTCATTTTTCCATGTATTCCATGATATTAAAAAGATTCCCTCGTATTTTTCTTTGAAGAAAACATACAGTGAGAAAAATACATACTTGGGTCTGATAAAATGGAGTCTGTCTTTGGGACAAACTGGTCACAACGAAGTCCACGGTAACCCTCTTTACACCTGCAAAGGAAGAAGAATGTTCAACATTTCAGTACAGAAATATAATGACCTGGGTGTCATCAATAATTTAGTTTAGAGGATTAAAAAAAAATGGAAATAATCTTGACACAGAAGACTAGAGTAATAACGACAAAAAAAAAAAAAAGCTTTACCAACACACAAATAAAGGAAATTTAAAAAAGTATAAAGATAGAAGCAGATGTAATATTTCAATAACAATATTTCATAATATTACTGTTTTCACAATATTACTGTTTTTACTGTATTTTTGATAAAACTAAATAAAGCCTTGGTGAGTGAGAAAAAATCTTTATGAATATAAAAAACATTAGAAGTCAATGGAACCCATTATGCAGTACATTATACTTCAGTTGTATGGAGAGAGAGAAAAAAAACATACTTATCAAAAGTATCAAAGTACAAAGTACAGTATTTCCTGTGGTGCAACAAATTAATTTTTTAGAGATCAAACATTCAACGCAATCTCTCAACTAAAACTGAGTCATAAAAACAGCATTATCTAATTATACAGTAAACAGAAAAAATGTTTAAAATAGTTCTGGAAGGATCATGTCACACTGCAGGGCACCGCAGACACTGCCGACCCATTTAGAATGTGGCATTCATAATACCAAGTCCATGTGTCCATCCATCATTATGTCATTTCCACAGAGAGATTGACTCAGCATTAGAAATCAGAATATCCAGAAATGTTATAAATTAGCCTCATGCAGAAAAGGACGATGAAGTATAAGAGCGAGGGGTGATAGGGACAAGAAAAAAGAAGGAAAAATAGGGATAACAGGGCGGGTCTGTCCAGAGCTCAGTGGTGCCTGCACTCGCACAGATAACACAGTCTTGACATTTATGTCACATCCCCACTGAGCTATGGGGCCGTATGGAAAAGACGAAGACATTTGACTAGAAGCTTACTGTGAGATCTATGTGAAACAGGGGACTTCTTCCAAAAGTAGCAATGTGTTCTGAATCTGTGTAGAAGAACCACAGAGAACACCAGCTGCCCTCCAGCTAAAGCATTTCAGACAACATCTAATCTCTTTCTCAATCTCTCTCACCCTTTCTTTGCATTTTTTTTTTTTTTGGAGTCTTAACCCAGCAACTGTAGTTTTCCCATGCACCCATACATACACAACACACCTCCAATGCTGCAAACACAGACTCATCTCCTTTTACCAGCAGCATCACGCCTTTTATTCAGCACATGTTTACCAGAAAATTGCCCAATTCTGAGATCTGCCTCTGTGATCACTTCTCTCATGTGCAACTGTTAACATAATTTTGACAAGGCATACCATGATAATGGCGCTTCACAAAAGGAAACAACAAGCGTACAGCCTGAGCAGAATCAAATAAACCCTTTTAGCATCTGCAGTGTGTGTGTGACAGCTGCCTAGATGCCTAGACTGAGTTTTGTCTGTGTGTCTGGCTTGGAGAAGCATGAATGAGCTTTGCTGAAAGAAACATTGAAGAGTCTGTAAAATGCCTGCAAAGAGGGAAAACATGGTTAGACTATAATTACAGTCACGGAAACAGGTGAGGAGCATGAAGTGCGGTCTGCTCCCTTACGCTCTGTTAGCTCACTGTCTAGTTAACACCGACTCGTATGTTGAGGGCAAAATGGTGGCCATGACTGTCGGCAGCCTATTTGTTTGTTTTTCCCCTTTCTCCCCTTTATTGTTACACGATAAAGTAGAGCTTTTAGGCGTATGCCGAGAAAACAAACCGACAAATGATTTCATGCATCATTGTTTACTTGGTATTGAAGGAAAGGAAAATCAATGTGTGCGCATGTGTTTATGACATTTGAGGTGCCTACAGAGTAAACTAGAATTTCTGCATCTGCTTCATGGCTTTTCATTATCATTCAAGGACACGATGCTTGGCATCAATGATCGTGCCCCCGTTGGTTAAATTACAGCTAGAGAGAAAAGCAGAGAAAGGATATATCTTCCCCGAAGGAGGCCAAGGCAATGAGCAGGACTCGCATTTGACTACCGCCCAGCTTGTTAATTAAAGCTGAAGTGTGTAATTTTTTGAATGTTAAAATACTCTCGTCCCAGCTTAATATGCAGAGATGACTAAAAGTAAGCCATTAGTGGGGCGATTTCCCTGAAACGAGTAAACACTGTGTCTCTGTGGCCCTATCAAAACATTGCTTGCTTTGTTTAAGATTTCCGACCAAGCCTCGCACAGCAACAGTGGCTCAGCCAATGGCATGAGTTAAAGGGCGGGGCGCTCACTTTCTTGACTAATAAAGCTTCTCGAGGGAAACCTCTTTGAAAACAATCATTATTTTGCAGTAGCGTTTGGTGAATCTGATGCCGCAGAAAATACATGTCAGCTTTGAAGGTATGTTGAGGTAAGTTGGAATAAACAGGTGAGCTTGTTTGTGCAGAAAAGCGTGTCTGCGAGTGGGATGTGCGTGGTGGTATTCTTTTCCTCCCTGTCAAACAGCTCCCACATAACAGACTGAGCTTGCATGTGGGTGCTGCATATACTACCCACATTCACACACCCACATACTGTACAAACACACAGTTGCACAAAGATATTGTCATGCCTCCTCAAGATCCTGTGACAACTTTCCTGCATAAATAAGGTGCAATCTGATCCTGACATGCTCTAGTATTATTGATGGATAGGGAGGCTAAAATAAGGCAAGTATTGGAAACAATCTCTGTTCAATTGTTCCTTACCCAGCATCCCTGTCAAAAAAAAGTGCTGTTTAAGAAAAACCTGGCTTCTCTATTATCACACGGCCAATACATATTCATATGTATCTGTCTGGGTTTGCAGAATGGGAGGGGGATAGTGGGTATTGCAACAGAATGATTTTATTTGTTGAATGACATTGACTGATGCCTGCTTCACCATTCAGGATGTTTGTTTGCGAGACAACCTCGCTTATCAAATTCAGTAAACAAGGACCAGTTCCCTATCTCTTCAGGAAGTGTTTTTTTTTTTTCAGGTTTATGTCTCAGGGGTTGATGTCTGTTCAAATGAACAGATAACAAACTTTTTTAAATATGCAGACTGCCTAAAAACTCTTTGAAACATTTTACTGTATCTTTATTATTTAATTTACAGTAGATACTTTTCAAATGCCATTTATGTATTACATTTATTGATTTAACCTTGTCCCAGACTCAGACTTGCAATATTAAACTATGAAACTATCCATCATAAAAATGAATTATTTCATATTAAATTATGATAATCAAAGCAAATAATGAAATAAACATAAACCACATTATTGTGTGGAAATCAGTTATAATATTTAATAACAATGAATTCAAATATCACGACTCTTCTACAGTCAAGTCATTTCCACTACTTCAAACAATGAGAAATGTTTGTATTGTAATTTTATGTCCATTATGCATTATATACATTATGGACATACAGTATACATTTATATAATATTACATAGCTATATATTCTTTTTATATATAATATAAAGCATAATAACTATCAAAATAGTATTAAACTAGAGACATATTTAATAATATTTTTCAATCAAATAGTTAATTATGTGTATTCATTGTTTTTTGATGTGCATTTTGTTCCACCACCATTTCAATCACAATAAACACGTTCATGATTTCAGAGCAAAAATAGATCTAAGAAAACTATATAGAAAGAGTTTGAAAATGTGTTTTCAGAGACTTCTATTTTAACATTCAACAGGGCAATAAAAATGCCCATAGCTGGATAAAACCCCACATATGAAATACTGTATGTATAGAAACAAATAAGATGGTAAAGAAAAAATGTATCTTCTTTCAGCAGCCATACATTTACCCTGAGCTTTGTTAAACTAAGGGTTTTCCTACTTTTCGCATGCTCTTTAAACCACAAAAGCTCAACTTGAAAATAAACCTATTAAAATGGTAATCACGCATGAGTAGATAAGTCCCTCTAAGCTTTTACTTGCGGAAGCACAAATACTCAACCGGGAGTTCTCCTGACGACGGTATTGTCATGGCAGAGCACTGGTTATAGATAAGAGGAAGCACGGCGTTGTATCACAAAACAGTTTGTGTGGAGTCTATCCACCAGTGTGAGGATCAGCAACTGTCTGAAGGGGACATGGAAGGAGGGAAAGAAATAAGTTAGAGACATCGATGGCCATCTTCACATCTTCACAGCTCTGACACACACAGGTGCTATTCCGTGAGCCTCTGATAAAAGGGTGATCACAGTTCGGTAAATAAAGCAGGGCTCTGTTCCCACTGCTCACACAATATTGGTCTGTTCCTGTCAGACTAGCGATCACACAGGTGTCAATGGGAACTAAATTAAGTTTTGTGACGCATCACATTCTGCTGTTGTTTTTAGGTCAATGGTGATGGATTGTTCAGGTAGGTGTCAGTGTGATCCGGCGTGAAAGTGCGCATATGTTCACAAGGATCATCTCACTTGCATGCCACATCGTGATGCAAGCCAGCACATGTGCAGAGACACACCGAAACTGAACTGCCAGTGTCTGTCTCTTTACAATGAAAGCATGAATATCTCATTTTTCATCAGATATGGCGAGATAATCCAATGAAGCTGTGAGAGCGGCAGTCTGTCTCAGAGGTGTTTAAAAGCTTATCCTCCTTAATATCATTTACATGGCCCTTCTGCAGTCAGGGCAATAAGTGTAATTCCGTTAAATTGCGATATTGTCTTTCCCATCATTCCTCAGTCTCTCAGTCTTTATATATAGACTCTGGTTAATCCTTTCCTTTTTAATCAAGCCGCTTTGATGTATTCATCATGCCATTTTATTTAATTTGCTATTCCTCTGCAGGGGAGGATAGAGGTGGACACGTGATGAGACGTGCATAGGTTCTGCATCTCTGTGGTACCGTTCACCATGGTAACTTGACGTGTTTGTGGGCTTCGTGCCCACTGAATTCGACGCAACTACAGAAAGGCATGTGAAAATAAGAGAGATGGGCATTGTTGCCAACGAGATGGTTAATGTTGCTAAGAAGCCTCAGAGTCCATTAACGCCCTGCAAAGAAAAATCGTTCATGGATTCAGAGTTTTAGGTGCATCTCTCTAAAAAATCAATGCATTTGATTGACAACTCATTACAGTTCAGCTGTTCCTGAATACACTTTTTTCCCCATGGGAACAGAGCAAAATTTTCATTTGATTCAATCTAGTTATTAAGGTTGTTATCGTAAGACGCTAATCAAGATTTCATAGAAATTTCAGTGCCGGAGGCTGTATTGACCATATTGAAGTCCTAATTAAATGCACTTCTTATCTTTTTTCTTTAAGACAAAAACAAATGCTTTATCTGCAGCCACCTTATCTGTGTGACGGACATCTCTTTACTTGAAACTGGAATAACAGAAATACATTCGCTTGAGTCAACCTTTTTTCCCGCTATGTTTTCTCTTAAATACACAAAGACGAAACTATATCTTCAAGCAGGCCAAGCATCCCTAAGGAAGCTTTCAATGAAATTACAGGTTGTATAGAGTATGTGCTAAAATTATTCTAACCTCTTTTAGGCATTGTAGAATGCTAACAAGGCCAGGAAATCACAGGTGGCTGCTAATTTATAGTGTCATTCTGTTTCTGGTGTTGATGACACAAAGTTGTTATTTAATCATATTTAACTTGTTAAAGCTGAAGGGCTCAAACTTGCCGCAGCCATCGTTTAATCTTCAAGTGCGTGGCATTTGTTTACCGTGTCAACAAGAACCATGCCATTTTAGGTCTCTGTGTCTCCCTGAAGTATCCTCAGAAAGTTTGCCTTCGTTTAGTGACAGCTCCCTCTTTCACAAGGCACAAGCAGGCGTCTTCACATCCCCTCAAGGGATATTCACAGAGGCAAACCACCGCTGCCATGTCTGAACAGAAGTGACATGCTCTAACCTGGGGTGGCAGGGAGCAAAAGGTCCGGGGCACATGGTTTCAACTTAAACACCCCCTTCTCTGAACAGCTTGCGACGCTGCAGAATATGCAGAAAATATCCTGGGGCTGGACGAGATGCATTGCGGTTCAGTTAGGAATATTAACAGCACGGAAACACTTGTATTTTTTCATGCGGCTGCTGCTTGGCTGATAATGCCTGTATAGAATAAAACAAGCAGATGTAAAATCACTCAGGGGAAACCCGTCTGTCTAAGATGAGTTTCGAGTCTATTTTTTGCACTTTTCCTGGAAATTTACTGTAGGTATTCCCTATTTGCTTGGCTGGGAAGTACGTTAGACAATTAGACAGGCCAAAGCAGCACTTTAAAGCATCTGGTGCATTAATTAGCAACTCTTGTGAAGGCCTGAAGACTGAGCAAACATATCGAGGAAAAAAACTGATTATTTGCCAATTCATCAAGGTGTATGATAATAAAAAAACTTGCAATTTTTGAGTAGCAACGAGGCACGGCTGCCTCGGAAAGCATTTCTCAGGCACCGTTAACAAACCTGGCATTCAGAGGCATTGTGCTTCCTCTTGCATGACGGAACACAAGTGCTTCGGGCGCTGGATTTTGGCAGCTATCAGCTCTCGCATCTTTGCCTGATCAAACAATCCCCACATTTTCCATCGCTGGTCTGGCACTTCTCTGCTTCCATTCATCTGGCCAAGTGCATAGTTTTTTTCGCGTGACCTCGCTAAATAAAGACAACGTTGCCTTTGTGAGCGACATTTGTGATTCTGACATTTGCTTGAGCAATGTTAATCCTGTCAGCGGCATTCAGGATGACTGAGCTAAAATAATTGAAGATGAGAGTGTGCTCAGAGGGACAGGATCTCACTTGCGTGCCCCTCACACAACACTAGGCATGCTAACTTACTAAGACACACACTAATTCGTGAGTGGCCATTTAGCAGATTTAGGACACTAGCTGGATCTGCTGGTGATGGATTAAGGTCCTCTCTCAGAGGTGTGCCAGTTTCTCCGGTCTCGCTCTCCAGCACCTCTCAGGCCTGGAAGTAAAGGACAGCCATCTTAAACCCGTCTGAGCCGCAGCTACAGCTAAGACTAAAGTGAAAGGCTTGTCACCAATCTCCACCAAGCTCCATGTGTCAAGGAAAGGCTTTTGGGGGGAGAGGAAAAGCAGGCTTAAGGAGCTCAGGAGTGGCTAAAATCCATAACCTGTCTGTGTGCCAGCTGTAATTCACTGCAAAATTTTTGTGATACAATGTGAGAGGTAATAGGAGTGTCACGGGTCATATATATTTGTGGAGAGCATGGGATGTTCTGAACATCTTTGCCTTGGTTTACTTGTAAGAAAATTAATTCAGAATCCAATCAATAACAAGTTTAACAAATAACATTTTATTTTAGGATTTCACTGGTGAATAAATAAGAAAATATTGGTGTGTTTACAAGAACGTTTGGTGCATATGCATCACTGTCAGGTGAGGACAAGAATAAATCTATAAGGTTGCAAGAAAGAGCACTTTGGGAGGTAGTTTTTCAAGCACAATTTTGCTATAATGAGCTTTCCATCCATAAATTTGCCTCAGTGACCCATTTTTCATTTGTAAATGTGCTGTGTGTTCTCACAGTTGTCTAGAAGCCTTTTGTCTCCCTGCCAAAGAGCTGTTCATTTGTGTTTACATTTTGCTTCTCATCACATTGTTATCTTCATATTTTGGGATATGTTGTGCTCTAGGCTATATTCTTGATGTTGGCTTACACCTCATAATTTTGCTCTAATAATAAGCATTAGATTTGTGAATAATAAAATTAGATACCAATTATGTAAATATGCTTCTTCAGTCTCTTTAAAGAAATGAATGACAGGTGAGGTGAGGAGAGTTGTCAAAAATGTTGTTAAAGTGAAAAGAATAATTTGTTCACTCTTTTGTTGTTCCAAACCTGTATGACTTTCTTGTGCGGAAAAGGAAGCTGCTGACTTGAGAGCTGCTCTGATTAGTTCATTGAGTCAGTGAGTTGAACTTGATTCAATGATTCACTGATTTGGTTCGCAAGTTCAACCCACTAAATCTAATGAACTGGTTGAAGCAGTTCTCTAATTAATAGCTCATTGGAGAGGAAGATTGGAATACCATAGTCTACCCCGTGGTGCCATCAGACAACCATGTTCACTATAAACTGTCATTGTAGAGCTGTGTAAATATCCTTTAAAATAACCTCTTTTCTCATTCTCATACAGGTATGGATGTCAGCAGTGGCCAAGTCAATAATGGGCAAATCTTTGGAGGTAAACTTATTCCTTTTAGTTTAAATACAAATATCACAAAGTGAAAGTTTTCACTTATATTTTGCAAGTTTTTTTGCCACCTTATCAATCTCTGACTGTGGCCACTTTTCTTGTTAGCATCTGGTTTGTGGGCTGGGCGACATGGCGTGTCATTGTCACCGTTCATTACCTCCGCATTTCCTGTGCCTGCTGTGACAGAGAGGTAACGCCCCTTCACAGAGAAAACTCATTCCAGCTCCACAGGGAGCACTTTGTCTCTTCCACACTGCTATTGCACCACAGAAAATAACAAACGAAGAAATAATAAGATTTGTTTGTGTGGTAGGTAAGCGTTTTCTGAAAGGCACTAGAACCTTCACATCCTAATCCTTATTAAAAGCCTCATTAATGAGGTCCTCCAGAATTCTAGGTTTAGGTCTTGAACGCAGGTAATAGAATTATTCGCACACACAAGGGCTTACCGTCAAATATACATATTTCATTTAAAGACTTATTGCAAATGGAGAGTTTAATATCTGCTGCAAGGGGTTTAACACCCGAATACGGAGTCTCAGCAGGTCTATCCCAAAATAATTTTTGTCTGCTCTCTGATTGAGTAAAAAAAAAAGAGACTGATTAGAGCATCTGGCCACTGGCAATCAGACAGACAGGCAACTTTACGTTTCATTAAAGCATAATTAAACCATCCTTTTAAGTTCTAGTGAAAACATTATGTTAATTCACCCCAAGTCCAATGACCAGCGCTTTTAATTCAAAGCGTGCCTTTCCTCTATTAAACCAAATCGAGTTTCAACAATATATCGGGTCAGTGCGTCTTAAATGAGCTTCTCTGAAGTATAGCTCTCAATAACTTTCTTTTTTGTTTTAACTTGTATTTTCTAAACTATGTGCAAAATGGCTCCCCACCCCATATTATTGTTAGTATTGTTAAGAATAAAATAGTAATGCTAATGAAAATAGTAATAATCACATCAGGGATGGTTCTAGACCTTTTTTAGGTGGGCTTCAGCCCTATTTGTCGTCTCATCCCCCCTAAAACTATAATCAGCTATCTGAACGATTAGGCCAGTGCTGCTTCTCACTTGTTTATCAATCTCAATAGATTGTTACTGTGCATGCATATATTTGAAAGAAGCGCGCACACACTGAGAGGCACTGCATGGACAGTGCGAAAAGTAGTTAATTGCAGCCTGGTATCATGAAAATGCGTTTCAGTGGCACGATTTTCTGTTTCTATTCGGTCTTCTATTTGTACGCAGAAACTAACTGGCATGCTTATGAGACACACCGTTCTCACACCACTAAACCTAACCATTGTGTCTCATAAGCAAGTTAGTTTCTGCATATTTCTGCACATTTTCATGCAATCGGGTAATTCACTTTCGCATTTTCTCTAAAAAAATATACACAATATTATGTCACAATGGCAGCCTTGACGAGTATCCAAGTTTATTTAAGACATAATCACAATCAGTTAAATAAACATAAACAGTTAAGAAATATTGGATGTGTTTCAGTATAACAGAACCCTTGCATTTCTTATATTGTGCGTATAATGCAAATCCAACAACAACAAAACACGAGAATAACTCACTGCTCTTAACTACAATAAATAGGTAATTGTGTCACTTCCCTTCATAGAGTAATATAGTTTTCATAAGCACAATAAATACTGTTTATTTAGGTAATTTATATCATTGTATCTCTGAGGACTAAGCCCCTCTAAAGCTGAAATCATAATTTTAATCAGAAATTTCAAAAAAAAAAAAAATTAAACTTATTGTTCAATATCCTTTTTTAACATACCATTATGTTTGTGGAAATTCACAACACTATAGGCTTTTTTTAAGCATTTAATTATTTTAATTTGGATTTTTTTTTCAAGGTATATTAGGGCATTTTTTAACTTCATGCCACACAAAAATTAAAAAAAGTATAAAATAAAGTGTGCTTTATTAAAATATTAAAAAGTAGTTTTCCTAAATGTCATTGTCCTTATTTTATTTGAGCAATTTAACCCTGAACACTTTTCTCTTTATTTTCCTACCCAGTATATATAAACAAAAACTTCAGCAAATTTAACCAGAATATCATTAGCTCATAAAGCCACAGACCTCAAATAACACCAGGAAGTGACAGTGACACATATGTGTCGCACACCAAAGTATTCCAAAGCTCGTGTCATAGACATAGGAAATGCTCCTCTGTCACCATCTCCAAATTGCAGGCTTTACAGTCTGGGGGCAATGCTGTTCCACCTAATAACTTTGTTTGATCCCATACTGCTCAAGTATGCATTACCAATCAGGTCTCTCCTTTCAGGCCTTGCTTATAAACCTGATAAGTGCACGCGCTGGAATCCTAATCACTGACGCCCTTCTGAAAATGAGAAGCAGTCTGTGAAAATCAAATCTGATTGCACTCAGCAAACAAATACATATCATGAGTATGGAACATAATCAAGATTAACCAGAATACGTGACCCGCTTCTGTGGGCATGTTTGCGCGTGTGATTTGAGCATTAAACTGCTGTGCCACCAGAATATCAAGTGATAGATAGGTGACCTCTTTTTAGCAGTAACCAATTTCCACATGAAGTGGGGAAGATAACCTGATCACAACAAGGTGTAAAGATAAAGGAAATCCCCGTTGCGCTCTTTCTATCTCCGAGCATAGCTGTTTTTTTGGAGACATTCTGGAAGATGATGTGTGTTAGAAAATGTCTGTCACCTACATGTACTGTAAATGGCACCCACCTGTTTTGCTTATTAACACATAATCAAAATTCCTTATAAGAATTAGTTTAAAAGAAAAGTGTTAATAGGTAATTACAGAACAATACTGGCACTAGGACCATATTCCAGCAAGCACCACAATTAAATTCTGACTGTTTCTCTCTGCTAAAGCAATGTTCCAGGTTTAGTACAAGTTAAGCTTAATCGACAGCACTTATAATGTTGAAAGCCACAAAAGTGAATTTGATCTTGTCTATCCTTTTTAAAAAGAAAGAGCAAAAATCTGGGCTGCAGAGAGACGCTTACAAATGGTGGTGAATGGTGACCAATTCATAAAACACAGTGAAAACAGTAAAGCCACAAGACATTAATAGTATTTTAATGTGAAACAGTCTCTTAACAATAACCTTCTCTGAGAATACACAGTATATCCAATTTTACAAGATTGTTGCCATGACAACATAATGTAAAATGACCAGAACACCTTTAAAGATCAAATAATCTACACTTTTAAGAGAAGAATTAATGTAAGAGCTTTCATAAGTTAGGCTTCACAATTTTGCTTTTGAATCCTGCAAAAAAGACCCCTTATGCCACAAATGCTGCCAATTGAGCTTAACTCGTATTGAACCCAAAATATTCCTTTAAGCCATTTTTCTGCATTCCCTTAAAGAACAAACACTGCTTTCTTGGCTCTCTCTTACCCAATTCTCTTTTTTATCTCTGTTTTTTGTTAATTCTCTTCCTCTTCTCAGTTTTAATAACCTTTCTTGCCTAGACTTTCTGTGATTGCCAAGTTGCTGACATCGCAAGGCTTTTCCCCAAAGTCCCTGGCACAGATTCTTGGTAAACAGGGGTAAACAAACACAAGAAAACCATTAGCCGGTGCCCACAAACTAGAGTTTGCAAAAGACTCTCTTTGGAATGAGGGCTGGTTAGGTTCTGTTTGCTTGTGTTGCTTAACTCGCACACACAGGTACACACAAACACAGAGAGAAGTGACACAGAGGCTGCTCATTAACGGAAAAGAGGCGACGGTGACTCAGACACGCTCTCACAGACGTGCCCTCACCCAATTCCTCCAAGACGTTTCCAAATCCTTTCAGGCATTCATTTAAAGCAGGGGAAAGGTCATGTTCTAGTATCGCCACAGAGGATCTCTGACTGATTGATTAAAAACAGACGGATACATGGCAAGCTGCATCGGATCAGTCTGAGATGCTCGTGTTGTTGGTATTTCTACTGAAAGGCAAGAGAATGAGGCATAAGAAATACAAAGCATAGAAAAAGGAATAATTCGGCGTGACTCTTTCCGCAGATTAATTCTTCAGCGAGCCTCTGCTCAAAGTCCCAGTCTAATGAGGTGCTCCGACCTCAGCTAGGTTTAATGGAATAATAAATGTATCAATGCTTTGAAACCTGCAAGGTCTCTCACCAAAAACACACATACACACACACATAGTCGAACAGAATAGAGATTCCTTTGCTCATGTTCATCTTAGCCCTCTGTTTAGGACCACTGTATCATTGCCAATCTGTGCATGCGGTGAATGAGGATCTTTTGAAGGACAACCACAGAATACAAAGGCCTCCATATTCTGCATCTACTGTATATAAACACATAAATCTTTGTTCCTGACAGGGAGGATACCCAATTTCTCAGGGTTTCCAGGTTGTGACAGTAGTTATTTTAGTCATGTGACAACAGCAACATGTGAAAAAAGAAACCCACTCATGTGAAACATCCAATTTCTTAACAACAAGGAAATTATTTATTATATGACCCCCAGCTATAGATCAATATTTTTTTCCAACTACACATTATTGGAGATAATGTTCTTGTTTTTATTATTTAGTGCAGTCAATCATTTCAATAGCCAAATCACAAAACACATTTATTTTATTAAATTCTAATTCTAAAATTATTAAAATGTTTGATTCATATTTCATATGAATATTAAAAGAAATAATAAAATAATAAGAGAGACTGACAGTCTATGCATTAATATTGGGGATTTTTCAGTTACTCTTTTAGCAGTTTACATCATTACGGCAGTAGATGGCAACTCTCTACATGAGTTACTGAATCATGAAACAGAGTCTTAATTTAAAACTACTTCCATTAGGAGAGGAATAAATAGGCAAAGTAACTAGCAATACAGTGTCTAGAGTAGGTTTCTGAATGTTAACTTCTACTGTAGTGCCACCAGAAGCTACTAATCCAGATTATGATCCTAACTGATGCTGTTCATTGCTTTTTATTTCTCAAACAACCATGTCGTAAGACGTGCCTATGTCCATATTCCATAATGACAATGCCAAGATTCATCAGGCTCAAATCGTGAAAGATTAGCCACCACAGAGACCTGACCTTAACCCCTGAAAGTCTTTTGGATGTGCTGAAGTACTTTACTAGCCTGACTATGTCAGACTTTGTACTTCTGCTCAATTTCAGTTTGCTTCTGTACTCAGTCTGATATAGCAGACCATCTCTTGGTTTCTCTTCAAACCAATCAACAAACAGAGGGCGGGGGGTTTAGAGCCGTGACGTAGATGCTAAACGCCAAATTTAAGATTGTAGTTTAGGTTGGGGAAATCTAAAATGACAGCGGACATAGAGACACGAGATGCTGTTCGCTCTGTTGTGGAGAATATTCCCGGTATTTGCCAACTGAAGCCCAAACAAGAAGAGTGTTTGGTTCATATTTTGAATGGAGGTGATGTTGTGGCCCTACTCCCGACAGGTTTTGGGAAAAGTTTAATCTAAATTTAATCTTACCAATCAGTAACAGACAGGTCAGTGTCTCCTTTCTTTTCCAGTCCTTGAATATTTCCATGTCATGCTGTAATCTTGCGATTAAGTTGCAGTATTTCGCTCTATGGTTTTGTTTTTGCTGCATACCTGCGTTTACAGTGGAAGTTTGAGCCGGTGCATATCATACATTATAACCAAACGTTATGTAATTGGCTTACGGGTACACCATTGATTTTAAACTTCAGACAAAATTACACCCAATTACGTCAATTACGCCCTTCTAGACTGTCTACAAAGCAAAGCGAAGTAGCAGAGTTCGGTATTACCAGGCTAGTACTTTACACTGCCTGTCCAAAAATAATTCTCACACTATATTATTTTGTTAGACCACCATAGCTCTTGTAACATTGTTAAATGTTTCATTTTTGCAATAAATGTTTTTTCTCTTCAGTAGTGCTCTCGTGCAGTGAATTTTTGCAAAATGACCTCTGAAGACTGATGACAGTAAACTGACTTTTTCACTGAGAAGCAAGTTTTAAAAACTATAAAATAATTGAAGAGTTTCAACATTTGAAAGGCAAACCTCCTAGTAACTTATTGACAGATGCAGCACTGCTGTTTCTGAGTTTTACATTAGCGGTTCAATAACACAAGTCCAAACTGCCTTAGGCGAGTCCTCAAAAGAAAATTACCTTCACAGCTCTTGAGTCACGCATCTCCAGCACGTCCATCCAATACTTCATATTTTCTACAGACTGACTCATTCTCCAAAGTCTCTTGAGTCACAAATTCATTGTGGATTCTTCTTTGATTATGTTAACGTCTGTCACTATAGACCTCCTTTCAACTGTGGTGGTATACTCTGCTCTCATTGCTGTTTTGAGGAGCTTGAAGAGCTGATTTGATGCATCCTTCTACCTGGTTACCCAGATGATATGCTGCTGAACTGTGATAAAGGATATGAAGTATTGACAAAATGTCTCCTGTTACTCCGCTGGCCTTCTAGCTTCCTGCTCACCCTGAACCATCCTGAAAGGCAAAGCCAAGCTGGGCAACAAGGCGCTACACACGGCCTTTAAAGTTTGAGGTTGTTAGGCAAAGAGATTGATGTATGGATGTCGGCTGTACTTGATATTAAAGCTTGTACGGCGCTCATCCACTCTTGTAATTACAACAATTAACTGTTGTGATTACCAACAGCTTTATTTGGCACTATGGAGTGGAAATAAGAAGGCTTAATGTGGGAGGATGATTATTGATAACTCCTCATGGGTGAGGGACGGTCAAGGCGGCAAACGATAGGAATAATCCCCCTGATTATCTTGTAGCGGAGATTAGCTTTAAGAAAATGAGCCATGTTGGCTTTGCTAATGATCAGATTATTAGCCACAAACTATGGACTTCTAGCACAGTTGCAGACCTGCAGATTCGGGTCCATGAAAGTGGATTAAGCCTTGTTTAGGCACTGGGGCTATTATTTATGAGCGAACTTAGCTTAATGGAATACAAGCAAATCAAGCTAAAAGCTACGGCTAATTCTGTCAGCCCAAAATATCATTCTGCCCACAAGCATGTACAGTGAGAGTGAAGTTAAATAGGCCAGCATTACCATGGATACACAGCGCTGTCGGAGCAAAACAAACAAACAAATCAAGATGGAAATCCTCCTCGGTATCTGCAGAAATTATGCGTATACACTTATTATAATAAAAACTATGCTAAATTACAAAAACAAGCCATAGCTGCGAGACACATCGCTCCCCAAACAAAAACAAGGCCTTCCAGGCTCGCTTTTTCACGACAAGATCCGGTAACAGCTTCCTGTGCCTATAACGGTTAATTATACAGCAAACAACACCATCGTGTAATCTTTCGCAAAGCAGGGCCTGGTTTGTAATAGCTTTGTCACATTTGCTAAAAGACCAGACACCCACAACTTCCCTCTGATAGTAATTTCCTGTTTATACACTAACACGGCTTCTGGAGCTGTACCTATTCAGCTTGAGTTATTGATTAATGGGCATGGTGCCTCGCAGGCTCAGTCTCATTAAAAAAAGACTGGCTTTCAGTAATTCGGGCCTTGGGCACAGATGGAAGGAGCCTGCACGAGTGGAGCTGAGTCAGGAATGCCAATCATGGCCGTCTCTCCGTCTCCCTCTCCTGACCCACTGCTTCAGTGCAAGATGGGCCAACTAAATTATTTACAGCTGCCGCATTTCCAGATCAGACTGGGATATTGTTGGAAAACACATCAATGTTTAAAAACATGCCACTGAACGTCCTCGTGTCTGGAGCATCAGTTAGGTCTAATTTTCGGTGAGAGCTGTTGTCACCGCCGAGTAAGACAACAGCACAGTGCACGGTATGAATTTTACAGGACACACCCCGATGCATCTATTGTTCCTTTGGAGAGCCTTTTAACATCTTCAACATCACTCAAAGAGAGAGAGAGCATGAGAGAAGGAGAGAGGAATTGTTCAGCATGTCATCTTTTGAAAAGATGAATCCTGGTCCTCTGTTCAAGCTCCATCTGCCAATTTTTTTTTCTTTTTTGGTCATGCTTTCTTCTGCAGCATTCTCTGTGTATCTCCAGTAGACAGACATACATAAACAAACTGACATATCTGACACTTTCCCCATGATTCAAGCCTATTATTTTGTGAGCTGCAATACCGGTGGACTGCTGGACGGACAGCAAAAGGAAGATTTGCTTAATGAGATAGCCTAGAACGACTTGTGTGTGATAGTGCAAATCCTCTGCAGAGAAAAGCAAGGCAATCCTAAGTACGTTATTGATTTGAGGACTCACTGGAAAGTTCCATTCATCGCTCTGTGCCTTGCAACCCGATCCCTCACCATCAAACCTTTCTGGCTCAGTGGACTTATAAAAATGAGAAGGTAATGTCCCTTCTCTTTATAGCCCAATGTAAATTCATGTTACAGGTCCATTTGATGTTTTCATGGTTTTCAATTTGATGTCTTATAGAACCATTAGTCAACAAATCTCATAACAGCATATTTTGCAAACACGCCAGTATGTATTTGTGTTTGCTCTCTGCAAATGTCAAAGGTTTCTTTTTACAACATATTTGAGCAGTGTAGCTCAAAACACCAGAGGTTTTGTTTTTGTTGCTTGTATGCATGCAAATCCTCTGTTTATAATGCCCAAAGGGTGGACAAGGTAAATAAGAGATTCATTGTGCAGTTTAGAGAAATTAATAAACTATAATGGATGTTTGTGAGAACACGATGAACTGAGATGATTCTTTAATGAGTATAAAGGGAGATTGCAAATTGCAAATTCTGATTCTGATTCAGTTCAGTAAACAAGAATATTTAGTGACTTACATTTTAGTAACACTATTGTCTGATTTTGCTCTATTTCATTCACAATAAAAAATAGTTCCAAACAAAATCAAGCTGAGCTGGAGCACATCTCCAAGCAAACACAGCAGTGTTTAGTTTAGGATCTGTTTTTGAATAAATTCAATTGCATAAAAGAGGATTTTTCTTTTGTATTGTAGATACAGAAAATGGGGTTCAAAAGGTGTTTAATAATATATATTGAATATTTCAGAATATATTTATTTCTAACTTTGTATTCTCTCTGTTTTTGTTTTTCATATTATATTGAGTAGTTCCATATTGCAGTTTTACTATTCTATTTATATGTGTTTGTTTATTGCTTTAATGTTTAAATTTCCCACAGGGGATTAATAAAGTACCATCCCATCCCATCCCATCCCATTCCATCCAATCAAATTCTGGGCTATCCTAAGGTAACCCTTAAATTCACAGTTCATTCAGAGTTCATTTCGATTTGGACATGACTGAAAATGATGATGTCTGAGTGAGTGAGTTGTTTTCTTCATTATTAGTCCACTCATATCTGCAATTCCTGTATTTAAAAAGAATTTGAACAAAGGCACAAACTGATAAGTTAAAATAATAATTTGAATAAATTGAAATGAGTTCAAAGAACTCAAAGAATGAACAGAAAAACAAATCAAAGACCAAAAGAATAAAGTGAACGAATGATAAACAGACACTTTCCAATTCAACTTGTCTTTCACCTGCATTTTTCTGTTCACACAATACCTCAGTGAGAACGTCAACTCAAGGGAAGTATAAAAAGACTTCCTCTGATGCCTTATCTGCTGATGTCACTGCTTTCAAATGCTATTTGAGCTCATATGTAGTAATACTGTGTGTTTCATTTTTGAACTGTAGATTATTTTCGCATCAGAGAAAATGGCCTTGATTTATTTCTTACTAAAAGGCCAAATAATTAACCCAGCCCACGCTGAGATCTGTGACAGCTGTCCAGTTAGGCTGTGACTTGTGGCAATCGTAATGAAGTGTCAATCAGAATAAGGTACCGTGAGCAATGGAGCGGTTTTACTTACGAACATTGCGCTCCTGGCGCTACTATGCCTTTAATTTAATAATGCCACACAGGAGTTCTGACAACAGCAATGCATCAGACATTACATCACCATTTATCACAGCCACATTACTCCTGCCATCCAGATGCCAGACACACAGGGGGAGATACTGAGACAGAGGAGAAGAGTCAGAGAGCAGCAAAAAGAGACAGGGACACATGGAGAGCCAAAGCCATCCAAAGCACTTTATTGCATAACCATGGGTGACAGGAAAAGATGAGACTTTATATAATCTGATGGATCCAGGATGAAGGAGGATTTACCCTCTGCTTAAGCATGAGAAACTGAGCATGTCCCGCAATTGTGACAGACCACAGAGACACCGTCTCCTCATCTGTCATCCCTCTGCTGTGCACCCCCTGCTACGCCAAGGACGCATGCTTTTGAAAAGATCCAAAGAAGCTCCCCAGAGGTAACCTAGATGGAGCCATAGTTAGACTAAAGCTTGCATTATCTCTCGGCAGACGGTAACAGGGTTACCAGTTGTGTTCTGCTTCATATCTTCCCACACAAACAAGCATGTCTAGACCCTATTTAGGAGGGTTTCAGCCCCCCTCTCTCATTTCAGCCCCCCAACCATCTGCGATTAACTTCGCTGTCAGCCCACTTAAAAATTTGTGATTATGAGATCTCTCTTCATGTTTGCTGAAAACAGCAGCTGCACAAACATATCAGGTTATTTTATTCAGAATCCGCCTTCTACCAGTCACTTAAAAGCTTAAAACTTTTTAAATTAAAGATGTGCGACATCCGTGCAGCTAGCATCACTAGTTAAAACATTTCATATTCAGGCTGAAATCTGAGAATCGGCCCCTCTTGCTTCATCTCTGCCTCTTTCCCGCTGTGAAATATTGTTCTGACCTTAACCCTCCATTAAAATTCAATTGACAATTTAGTAAGTGTCTTCCTACCAGGGCTCTCTTGTCTCTTCTTTTTGATGTAACGAGATCTTGGTCTCACACTGCGAATGCTACACTCCCCCCAGAATCAGCAAGTTCTTAAATAGATCATCCTTTATTTTTTATTCTTTGAAAGATGATGTAAATTACAGGTTTCAAAGAGGAAATCAAGACTAGCATGGCAGCAAAGCCTCAGCACAGATCAATAGAGTGGCCCAGCCATTTCCACAAACACACACCTATCTGGGTTTTACACACTGGAATGACATTTATATGCGGAACTGAAGATTTTAGAGAAGCTCTACTGTACTGAACGGGAAATATTACCTTGGCGACTTCTGTCAGAGGAAGAATGCTCGGCCATAAATGTTTACAGAGCACACAGGCCCATGCAGATTTATTGTGAGAATAACAGGCTTCTGTGTTCAAGACACACTCCCTATCCTGAATCGATCCCGGCCTTACCTCTCCATAATGGGAGACACTGTTGCTAATAGGCTGTAATAAAGTAACTCGGTGGCACTACTAAAATCTTGTTGCGTCGATACGACGTCTTGATATAATTCAGCATTAATGGTCGCCTGTGGATCAAGACCTGTGAAAACAAAAGCTCCTGACTTTAAGGCCAGCATAAATATGCTGTGCTTTTACAAGCGCATATTAGCTGTGACATGCCATTAAAGGGGTAAAATTTTCCCAAGCGAGTGAAAAGTGCAACCGTTCGGCCCCTCCCTTCTCAAAAACACCTCCAGAGCTGGGATTTTAAGCATTGGATGATCCATGATTTTGCTTGGGCTAAAGCGTTAAATATTTCACTTCTCGAAAAAACAGTAAGGAAAAATCAGCGCCGTCATTTGTTTATTGCGTCCCCTGGAGAATTTTTTTGTAGATGGCTGTGGGAAAAAAATAATTAGCATTTTCTCGTGCTATCTATAACCTTCTCTTGTTCTAGATTAATGTTACATGTTCAATTATGGTCTCGGCGTGCCCAACGGCTGTTTCCCTCTGTTCGAATTGTGAATGCATAGGATTATGGAAACTTTTTAAAACCCTCCAGCTTCTGAACAATGAATTGCTCACATACAAGCGGCACCTCAGTCTTAGATACGTAAAGATTTTACACGTCTAATGCATTCGTCAGTCTACGCTGCACTGTTTTAACTGGGCCAATGAGAGGAACAAAAACACATTCAAGGATTTGGGGGATAAGCAGTAATTTTTCAAAAGACCCTAATTTACCCACCTGCTACGGCAGAACAAACACAGAAGCAAACAGTCCCTTTGCTCTCAATGAAATGGTTTTTCCAGGTTCATTGCCAGTGAGGAGTATGGCTTTTTCTCTCTCTCTCTCTCTGGCTACGACCGTTGAAGTATCACAGCTCTAATGTCTCCTCTCTCTCACCTCACTGCAAAACTCATTGAGCTACTCAGAAATTTGAGCCCTTCTTGCTCCAAAGCACACATTAGGCTGAACAGTTCATTACCAAATGGAAATTGATGCTGCCTCTGTCACTTGCAGCAAAGCTTTCAAGACAAAAAAAAAGAAAAAAAAAAGAGGATAACATTCTTTTTTCTCTGGCAGGGGAGGAGAAAAAAAGTGAAGAGAATGGAGTGAGAAGTAGAAAACATATGGTTTGCTGTAGAATTGTGATGAGACTCATTTGTTTCAGGAATACATTGTCCTTAAACCTGATTCTTCAGAGGCAGCCTGGACTTCTGACATTGTCAGGTTTAGTAGAGAGAGCATACGGGTGCGTTCTGCAAGAGCTACAACGATGTAACAATCACAAGTGATAATTCAGCCAAAATAGGATTGCCTCTCATCTCGTCTCCCTTGCATACTTTGATTTGCAAGAGGAAATGAGAAACATGTCCAATCTGGTTTCATAGACAGTGCGAGGCTCAACGTGTCACTCCTCAGTCTTATTCATGAGCATCCTCTCTCTCTTTCTTCAACATTTCTAAACACATATCACCATGTTGGCAGTGACAAATCAGCCAATCATGTGACATGAGATCATATCGCACTGTAAATATACACAAGGTGTCATTCATGAACACAGATGATTTATAATCTGGAACAAAACAAATTTCTGAAAGATCAGACAATAATGTATTATTATGACTCTGGTATGTAGATGAAGGCTAATACCTTTTTTCAGAAAGGCATGAAGAATGACCCCTCAATGAATAACTATCAAACAGTACAAAGGCATATTCTGTAAGTTGTTCATTCAATGTACATAAAACAGCAAAACATATCATTAAGTGTACTATTATTGTTTTAATACATTTGAATAAAAAAATATTTAAAACCTATAATTTATCATTGTTAATTGTATTAATAATAGTAATAATAATAATAACAGCAAAAGTAATAGTTGTTGTTTTTGTTAAGCATTCTATTGTACATAAAGGATGGGATCAAAATAATTTAATGAATTATACAAAGCATATCTCTTAGACTAAATATTCAGGAATCATAAAATAATATAAACAATTTGTAATACATTAATATTTAAAACCTATTTATTGTAAATGTAAATTATATTTGCCAGATGAAAACTATAAATGGAATAGAATGGTTTGGTCACTTTTAAAGAGGCCTGTGATTTTTGGTTTTCATTTTAGCCCTGTCCGCATCCAGTTGTAGCCTAATACAGATACAGATCTGTTTTGTCATTGAAGCAGCTACAAATACACATACAAATAATGGCTTGACTGTACATCCATATCTGATGTGAGGATCTTCCCCATAAAGGTTACAGCTTATTTGAGGCAAGTATGTTTATACATGACTGGAAGACAGGCAGTTGCAGGAAAACAGAATAGGTGGATGGGAGGAATCACAGAAGATGCACTCTTTATCGGTCCCCTTGCCTGCCCTTGTACCTAAAATACGTTATTTGTTCAAATAGGCTAATGTGAAATCACAACTTCCTCTTTACTTTGATTATTTATAGCCAACACGCTCCGTTCCACAGACTGCAATTCTACCTCACACATTCTGCCAGGGTTTGGGCACCAACCAGGCTCGTTTGCATACATTTGCATGTAATTAGCACATCAAACCTTCAGACATGAAAAGGGACGCCTTGTCAAAAAGTATTTTGCATCTCCCTCTCCTCTCCACCTCTCTCTCTCGCTCTCTTCTGCTTCTCAATCTTAGCCACTATTATGAATGTGTGATTAGAAGAACAATTGTATAAGTTAAACCTCTCTGAACCTTGGGAATTATACCAGAGTTTGGATATTTGTTTCTGTGACTTTGTATCCAAGAGAAAATACTCACAGTCGACTGAATGCGTGCGTGTGTGTACATGCATCTCAAAGTTCATGTCACTTTGCTTCCACTCTATGTGCTGATTGTTGATTTTTCACCAATTACGAAAGTCACTGAGATGATGAGACAATCCCATTGACTCAGTGCGTTGCATTAATTAGAGTTAACAATGATGTCGACATGTATCAGTCAAGCCTTTGAGTCACAAGCAAACATGCACTGAGCCATAAAACAAGTGCCCAAACAATTAATGAACTTGCAGTCATTTGCAGAACTTTTAGTGCAATACAACCCATTTTAGAAACAGTGCTTCATAATGCAGCTCAAGGGACTGTCATTTTTCTAGTAAATCACTGAGACACTTTAGCCCCCTGAGTGTCACATGATTGCACGTGGAATGTTAAGCATTATGTACACCAGGTTGAAAGTGTTTTTGTAGCTCAAAGGCTAGAGTGCATAGCGTTATCAACACCAAAGGCATGGGTTGGAATCCCATTGGAATGCATGAGCTGATCAAATGTATTGTTGTAACAAAGGGTAGGTTGTAAAACCATCTGTACAAAAATAAAGAAATTACAAGATTCTCATTTAATTTTACACTTTAAATGCATTCTATTTTATATACATGCTGTAAAACATAAATATTTCAACAGAACTGTTTTCAACTGCAATAGTTAGTAACTGTAATAGTTCTTGAACACCAATTTAGCATATTTCGTCATGTGACACTGAAAACTTGCTGAAAATTTAGCTTTGCCATCACATGAATAAATTTCATTTTAAAATAGTTATTTTATATTGTAATATTTCACAATATAACTCTTTTTAAACATTTAAAAATCTCACCAACCCTAAACACTTGAACAGTAACGTAAGTTGGAGATAACACACACACACAAAATGGTTACAGGCAAAATGTGTTACAACCATCCCTAGTCTCCTCAACACTGAATGCAAAATGTAAGACGCTTTCTGTAGAGGTTTTAACATCTCATTTACACAAAGTATTAGTCTAGCAAAAAAATACATTAGACTGATGCCAAGTGGTTCAACTGGCATATTTTGGTTGCTGTATATTTCATATCTTAAACAAACAGCTGCGTTGTGATTACATTTCCCATACATTTACAATTAAATCTTTCTTGCTCTTATAGCTTGCTTTCCAGTGGTTATCCCTTTCATCACGTGTTCCTGAGGTCACGGCCCCTGATATAGCTCAGTGTTTGTTTTATCGTAGGCTGTGGTTTTGTTCATGTCAATCTCAGGTTTTCTATCTCAGCATGAATCCTGTTTAAATAGACACATATTGCTTGTTTGTAGGGAAAATGGAAACTCAGCAGGACAGTTTTTTCTCCTTGGGAAGCATCTGGAACAACTGTCATTGGTTTCTGCATTTAATGTAATTACAACAATAAAACACTATAATAAATTGTAGTTATGTCCTGTAATGTCTCGATATCTAGGGCTACAAATCCCAGTTCAACCATTTCTGTCCAGATAATCAGACTGTACCTCATAAGGCAGAGTTGTACACTTTATGGGCCACCCATGGCTAAAGCACCGCACTGAATTCTGCTTTATTGCATGTTGTAAAATACATGCAGAGATGAGGGACGTGTCCTTGCTTGGTGTGGAGAGGTGGCTCGACATTCTGCAGCATAAAAGCTGACCTCCTTCACCCCGGGGCTCTTAAAGGCCTGCTCGATGGCGCCCATCTGATGTGATTATTGAATGTTTATTCCCCTTTTCTCTCATTGTTAGTGCACTTAGAATGATTAATTATGCCAAGCTCTCTCACTGACGTCTCGTCTCACTCGGGGGAGAAAAACATGCACTCCTTGCTCCTTCCCCTTGTCTCTTTCTATCACTCGCTCCCTCAGTCCTCTCCATTCAAATCAAATTCAATTCACAGAGCACTCCATCTGCCATCACCGCAACTATATAATAACAACTACACCAACAGTAAAACAGGCAACAAATAAATAAGAACACCCATAAATTGAGAGAATAGTTAAAGTACGGTTTAACTCAGACTACTCAGTAAAAAATAATAAGATTTTATGTGGGCGGCACTTTACAACCTTCTTGTCTCTTTCTTTAACCCGTTGTCTGTCTCTCTTCTCATCCCTCTGTCTTTATCTCAGCTTCCTCATTCTGTTACAAAGCTGCTGAGTTTGACATTCAAAGCGGTATCAAATCACTAGACCACCACTTATCTTTCACATGTAAAATTCTCGACACAGGAAAAGCCCTTTTATCCAAATAAACCTGAGTTTGTGTTTAAACATGCATACTTCAATTAAAAAGCTCTGAACTGTCTGTTCACTGTGTAAGTAATCCATTTAAACACCCAAAATGAAGCATCCACAGATGTTCATCCTTTATACCAGCTCAGCAGCCAAAAGGGAAGGACAGTACCAGCAGGCGCACTGTCTGCATTCAGATTTAGCCACCGAGGTGCTGCCACCTGACATGCTGTTCATGAGCCAACAGATTTTGTTTGTGATCTGTTCCATTATCTTGACAAATCCGTATTTACCAGCTTACCTATGAACTGTGCATGTGCCAGTTTCCGGTATATAGCTGTAATGAACATGCACTTTATTGATATCGTGGGCAATTATATATTACAGTGAAATGCATTATTAGACCTTTTCCAAGGCTGTAAGATATATTAAACCTATTTAAAAATCACAATAAAGCAATTCATAAACGCTACAATTCAAATAAATAAATATATGAAACAAATGTTTAATAGCCTATGTGCAGTTTAATTATTTGTGTATGTAGGTTACGTATGTGCTTGTGTATCCGAATGGCTTCGTTCACAGTAAATGCTGCTCCACACTAGCTTTTGATACTTTATTTCAACAAATTATTATTGCCTCATTGCTTTTACATATGTATTTAAAGTCATCTTAAAGGCTATTGTCGGAATTAGAATTATCAGATTAATTATCAGAATAATCGCCAAAATAATTGTTAATGACAGTCCTAATTCTATATATCTTAATACCCAAATTGTTTACATTTTCTATAAACTGGTGTGTATGCTGTGGTTTTTATCATACAGCACAGCATTTTTATTTTATTTCCTTTAATTGTATTTTACATATTTTAATAGCGACTAAAACATGTCAGAAAATATTAATTCATGTAAATGTTGGATAACAATGATTTGTAATTAATATGATTTATAATGGTGTTTTTTTCACTTTAAGTTGATAAGCTAGATTTCAATGATTAAGGTTTCTTTTGTTATTTGAGAGAAATTATTGAACTAAACTGAAGTTTATCTTTTTACCTGTTTTTGTAATGCAGTTCAATATTGTAACAACTGTTTCAGCAACTGAACATATGATACGAACATTTTTGTAACGCTATGCAACTAACCCTAAACAAAACCTTAATCTGAACCCTATAATAAGTGTGTACTTAGTACTTAAAAGTATAATTAAACTGTAACACTAAGTGCAACCAACATTTTAGATCATTGTGTCTTTCCCCCCATTCATTTTTCTGTTCAGTTTCATCTTAACACAGCCTCTCCTGCAGTAGAGACAATGCTAAGGTAGTTTGCGTAGGATGTTTATATTCTTGAGTGAAAATTAGTGTATTTATGCATGCCATAATTATATAGTCTTACTTAGTTAGAGATGTTATTTGGGCGTTAAAGAGTGTACAAGGGTACATCCTCCCTAAGGCCAGCGAAAAGGAGAGAAGACAGCTTCCTGGATTAACACTGTGTGTCGAGATCTGACAGCTTAATCGTGACTGCTTCCTCAGAAAAGAGAGTGCTTGATAAGAAACTTGAAAAAGAGGATATCGTCATCATTAATATGATTCATTTTGTCAAGTCATATCCCTTAATACCCCTACCAGGGTTTTTGAGCTCCTACTCCTGCATTATACATCTATGTCTTTATCATTTGTCTTCAGTGAAGTGCATCGAACAATCCCTCCTGTCAGATTTTCCTTGGTGTGAAATAGACACATTCTATTTATCAATCCTAACACAGTAATTCTACACTTTAGCTCTCTTTCTGCCATCCTTCTAGACATTTACGGGCAAATAACTGTGATAAAATAACACAGTGTGTTTTAAAATGAAACTTTTAATTAACAGATACAACAATATATCACATTTACTTCTTATGAACGTCCATGGCTAATATTACGAGAATCCGGGTTTTCTCATTACCACTGTACACTTTTAAGTGCAATAAAGGTGATGGAAAACAATTCCCAATTGCACAAACGACTGATATTGGAGGCACCCTCCCTGTGCTGTGAACATTAAATTATAAATAGTTTTTATTACAGCAGTACTTGGACACAGCTCTATATTATCTGTGTGCATATGATGAACACCAAAGATCTGTTACCATGGCAATGACTGGGGACAACAATCCCATTAGTGGGATTGATAAAAGGCCAAATGGAAAAAAAAGGATAAAAAAGAGAAAATAAAGGAGAGAAATAACGGCAATAATATTGGTAAAACCTCTGATTACATTTACCGGATGTTGCTCTTGTGAACATTAGCCTGTGTTAAACCTTTAGCTTGAAGTAGCAGTGGTTATTTTTACAGAAACATTTATTAAATTTGAGTGATGAAGAGGAGGCAGACAGGTCTGTCGGATGAAAAGGGGCTTGGGGAGCAGTAAAGAGAACCTCTGATAGGGCACAACACTAAACTGATATTCATAAACATCTGCAAGTTCTCACGGCAAAACATTCTCAGGTTTACAGCCAGAGATGAGAATGGTCATATGTTTCGGGTTTCTGATTTCTCCAAACAATTCTGGTTACTTAATGGTTTTATTAATTATTCTTTAAGGAAAAAATATTTGAAATAAATAAATAAAACAATACAGTTCCAACATCAAACAATGATTTTAATAATTAAATATTTACATCAATCTTGCTATATGGTTAAAAAGACTAAAAAAATTAATATGCAGTAATGAACAGAACTGAGCTAGATTATAATGCTAACTTTGCAACATTCACACTGTTAGTGAACTGAATTGAATCAATATTGAACTGACTGAATAATGACACCACTGCTATCTGTAAAGCCATAATTTATGAACTTTGCAACATTGACAGGTTATTGAACTAAACTGAAGCAGATGAATAATGGCACTTTTATCTTCTGTAGAGCTGCTTTACAGCTTATTTATTGTTTCATAATTGAGCAATTTACATTAACACTTATTTTCCAGATATATTACTGTGAAGCTGATTTGAAATCTTTAATGTACTAAGTGATACATAAATAAATACGTCTGGACTTATTATTTTTTCTTGTCTTTTTAGTGGCACCATAAATGCAATACATTAATACATAACATACTAATCAAACAAACAAACAAACAGTGTGTTAAAAGTGATTCTTATTTTTATAAAATACTATTGAAAAATAACTCCCATGATGTAAGTCTCTTATGTTTAATTTACTAATAAATATCTGTTTATTAAAATCATTTCAGAAATTGGACTACAGTACTTGCTTAGCTGTACTGGATGTTTTTGATACCACAGAAAAGAACAGACTCAATAGCATCAATTGCACAGGAATTTGAGTATTCTTGCTGACTCTGATTCACTAAAAAGATCAGAATCAGAAAGATTTGTTCAGAAATTGGACTACACTGGCTTAGCTATATGTTTTTGATTCACAGAAAATAAACCACTCAATAGCATTGCGCTACCGCTTTGATTCAGTAAAAAGAACTGTTTCAATAGAGTAATTCATTCAGAAAAAGGAAAACACTGCCTAAGCACGGCTCATAAGAGATGTTCTTTTTGCGAAATGATAGCACCTAATTGCGCTGTGGATTTAGTAGCTGTGCCGTGGCACCATTTCATATGCATTGCAGGAATACTTTTAGAGACCATTCGCAATGATTGCATTTTTGCATTCTACTCATGACATTTACATTGTTCTTCAATGCAAACATATATTTATTATGGAACCAGTGGAAGCATGCACATGGAAGAACCGTTAATAGAACATCATTGAACTTCCAGTTCTCAACCTTATTTACAGTCCTTTCCTTGAGGAATGCCATGCTAAGAAACTTTAAAAGAATTCAGTAGTTTAGACCGTTTACTCATTAATGACAAATTTCTTTATTTGCAGCAAGATTCTGTGCTAAACAGCAGTATCTCACTGCAAGAAAACCCTGCAATTATTTGTTCCAAGCAAAGCCACTCATCTTTGAATGAGTTGGACTCATCAAACTCTTCAGGTTAAGTCATTCAGCCATTCCATCGAGGCGGATCAGCATTCTAATTATACCCTTGAAATCCTGGCTTTTAAAACAACTATCGCATTTGCCAAGATTTCCAAAATAGACCACATCGTTCAGCATGACTTCTCCTTTCATCTCAGATCATTGGAATAATTTGCATCTGTATTTTAGTGATTTTCAGCATACGTTGAGCCAGTCCACAGCAGACAGTCACCACAGCCTTTGTTTTCTGTGCATTTGCACATGGATTAGTAATAAAAAGGGTTATAGCTACTTTAAAAGAACCATGAAAAACAGATCTTGGAGTTTGTCATTTTCACTGAAGAAATGGTAAAGAGAAAAAACAACTTTAATCTGACACACACACACACAGAGACTCACCTGCAGTGTCTGTGTACACCTGCCACTGTTTCGATAATGAAGCATTCTCCCTCATTCAAACAGAAGGCCATCTCCTGACTGTCTTGGCACGGCTTGAAGAACTCCGAACGCACGGTGGAGGTTGTAGGGGCAACTGCATTTGAAAGAGACACAGGAGGAAGGACAGAAAGAGATTAATCAAGATTAAATACATTTAATTCAATGAATCAAACACTAATAATCCATCCATTTCCATAATGCCCATTCCAGTGATAAAATTACGTCTGAGTGATTTCTCAATATTATGACATGTATGGTGTTAATTGAATCACACGTTCAAGTACGATGGTTTCACAATCACTGCACTGATTTCAAATGAGCCCATGTGAGGACCAGAAAATATTCTAGAATCTATTATAGAGCTTATATAGGGTATGAGGGTTTAATGACACAGGCCATCAGAGATAATAAACCTCATGTAATAAGCTCCAACATGGGTTTTTTATACATTTTTTATGCCACTCTAGGTACAAGAGCGTTTATAAAAACGTCCTGATTACGTATGTAACCCTCGTTCCCTGAAGGAGGGAATGGAGACGTTACGTCAATGACTGACGACATGGGGTCTCGCCTGGGAGACCAGTCCACTCTGATCTTATAGAAAAAGGCATTCGGGATTGGCCGGTAAGGGTGTGCCAGCCACTCTCAGTACATATGGGTATTTAAGATGGCGGCGTGCCGTACCATTCAGGTTCTTGCTGAGGAGCCCATCGTAACTGACCCCTCAGTGTAGACCTTAGATAGTGGGAGGAGGGACGTAACTTCAAAGTGACTGACTGAAAGGGAATGTCCTGGTTACTTATGTTACTTATAAACCTGGTTACTCGGCCACCCTGACGTCATGGGGTCCCTATGGAAAGCGCCACAATCTGGCCTGCGTCAAGAGAGGACCGCTCAGCCGAAAGGTCAGGCCACATGAGCGGGACTGATCGGAGGCTGACCATCATGACCACCCCAACACCCTGGGGGCCAAGTGGGCCCAGCAGGGGACCAGAAATGCATGTTGGGGACGGAGCACCCGAAATGGGCAAAAAATAGGAATTGGACCAAGTCAGGGGAACATGGTGGGAATAAGCCGTGGAAGAAGAAATTCCAGGGCCAAGGAGGGTGAAGGAAGCCCGTCCGTCAGCACAGTCAAGGCTACTCTGGCTAGCCTTAGCTGATGCAGATGTCCCCCATAGAGCAAGTTCCCTCATCTCTGAGCAGCCTGTCTTAGGGCCCCTTCACGGTCTTCCGGGCTGGCTCTACGCTCCTGCTGAGGTGTTACCTCCTTTACTCATGTATTTACTCATGTACTCATAAAAATCACTAGATGTACAGCTATGGCTGACAATACCATAAAATTAATAAATAAAATGAATCATAACAAAAAAAATGTAATCATCTTTATAAAATAGTTATGTGTGACTTGTCTAATATTAACTAACTAAAATTACTTATGACTGAGACCCCCTGTTTGAAAAATCCAGAGCTACATTACTGTTTATTCTATTGCACCATCATTTCTACAAAGGCAATAATCAAACAAGCTGAAACAATGCCCGTTTGCCCTCTTATAAGAAGCTTTGGGAATTCTGATTCATTGTAGAGGAACAGTTTGTTCTGATTGCTCTTTTAAACTAACCAGGATAAATAATACATATATGTATGCCCGCTTATTCAAAGAATATATGTAGCACTTAACAAGAAAGGGACCATAATGCATTGGCTATTTAATATGTTTAATTAGTCCTATTTATGAACATAATCAAGATTGCTGGTCAAAGCTAAACAGCCTGCATTAGCACCTTCATGTTGTTCTCTGTTTAAACTGCATTGATGATTCACAGAAACAGGACTGCTGTTTATAAAAGACAGCCTGCACCTTTTAATCTAAATCAGAATAGGGCTAGTCTGAAGAATCCGGTTCCTTTGACCCTTCCTCGCTTGCTTGACTTCAACATGGACATCAACATCTGCTCTGCTGTTAGCAGGCACTCTGAACACAAAACCGAGGCTAGCGGCACCTGGTACGTGTTTACACGGATATACCGCCACCAACCATGTCCATAAGCAGAAAACAATGCACTGAAAGCATGCACACACATAATCTCCCAGACATCTGCCACAGGATGAAATAAAGCAGAGGCATTCAAAGACACCGCTGCAAGCAGAGGAGGCAGTGCAAGCATGCGTCCTGGTCAAAAACAAGGCAATCCAAATAGCACCAGACACCTGCAGTAACACAGGAAAGGTCAAATCAATCTGTTGTTCTCACGTATTGATGGATAAATCTCGGGTCACTGGTGCAGAAGACGATGACGGATTCGAAAATTGTTGAAACGAGAAAAAGAGAACAAAGATGCTTCGTTCATTTGAGAAAGCTTCGATGGATGACTCCATTACGTGGAGTCAAACGGTAGCCAAAAGCGACTGCTTTGCACCATAAACAATACAATAACAGCCCCAAATGCCTTATCCAGGCCCTCAGATGGCAACCGACTGGATTTTTCATATCCTCCTGTTCAAGTGTCCATAGAAACGGGGGGTTTTATGACTCAGTATAAATCATCTGAGAAGCATCGATCAAATGACCATTGATCTCCACATTTTGTTGTTAAAACGGAGGATTCTGTTGGGTAGATTATTAGTCTCATTTTTCTCCAGAGTGGCGTTTCAAACCTGACTGGTATACTGCTGCTGACTGGCCAGTCGATCAGCAATCAGCAGTGTTTACTGTGTGACCCAGGGCTACTTATGGACTGATCTCTCACCACTACAGCTCTAATATAGGTGCTCATAAAATCTGCCATATTGAGCCCATCCGCAGGCAATGACTGGCAGAACATGCAATAATCATTGCACAGGACTATATTAAAAGGAGAGGGGGGAGATCCTGTATAATAAACACATGATCTCAAGAGGGGGTGGCGGAAGTGCTCGGTGAATTAATGAACATTGCAATCGATGCTCTGGGATTCAGAAGCACTATTAGCAATCAGCTTCATTTTTTAAGTGATCATTGATGAGTTTATTAAATCAAAGGTACAGAACGCCTGCAGAGGAAGTACTGAAGCATAGCACCCACCATGCATGCTTTATTCTTTTGCTTTCTATCGACAGGTTATTGAAACAGAACAGAAACTCAGAGCATGTGGGCGACGACCCCCACCATCCAGCCTAATTATGTCTGCAGGGAAGTAATGATTTCCTCTGCCCACAACCGGGTTTGCTGTAAAGACAAACTTTTACAAATGTGACAAAACCTGATGCGGGCAGATATCGTGCAAAGAATTGAATAAAGATGACTACCCAGATCCCATTCTCCAAGTTTGCCATCCCCAGTTGAGGCCATCAGAGGAAAAACGGGTGCATTCACACTGTGCACCTGCGCTGTGGGACTCAAGAGTGCTCTCTGCACATTGGTGGTTTAATGGGCAGCCAGCTCATGCATGTGTAGCATTTGAACCAATCAGGCGCAAACTATTTGTTACATTTAACAAATAATCTTTAATACCACTTTACCCAGCCCAAGGGGTAACTCAAACGGCAACTATGAGAGTCTGTGGACCCTTCCCCCGAAAGGCAGCTAGCACTTCAGGAAGACAAAACAGGCCTCGGATTCCATGGCAACCGACTGATAACACTGGTTTATTGCTTGAAGGAATGTGAACAAAGCCACTCTGACTGGTTCTCCCTTTTGAAAAGACAATGGACTTTTCCCTAAATTAATTCACAGGAAAACTTTCTTTGAGTGAACACACTTCAGGTCATTGTGTATATTGTTATTGTCCTTGTATATTGTTTTGTGTATGGTATACTGTTTTATGCATGTTTATG